>JAQFZE010000170.1:0-35786 GCA_034695245.1 Dicyrtomina saundersi
ATATATATAATTAATTACTGTACATTACTATGGTGAATTACATACATGGAATTCGAATAGAAATTAGGGGAACTATTATTAAAAAGGAAAGTGCAAAATATTCCTGGGAATCCTATAGTCGCATATAGTCGTGCGGTTCGTGTGAATTGGTAGTAGTAGTAGTAATTATCAGAATCTGAATTTGGTGAATCGTTTTCCTTTCGTAGGGCAACCGATCAGAGCACAGGCCATCTTTTTACCGTACGTCAGTACCTAGTGAGTACTGACAATGAGTCAAGTTTTCATCTAGAAAAACACGAAAGAACGTATATATATAATTATATAATAATTTATTCCGTTGGAGAGGTATTGGTACCAGCAGTTTAGGAGTCTGTTTAAATTTGAAATGCAGACTGCATGGCATCCTCCAAAACCTTCACGAAATCATCATTGCATGTATAATTATGTATGTAGATTTAATTATGCATTTGATTAAGATAGACGGCTACGTGACGTGTATATGAATAACATTATGTACAAAAATGCCTAAGTATCTACTGTATTCTACTTACTGTATTGGTTCGTTCGTTTGGTCTATACACTTAGGGTCATTATTAAGTGTTGGTCATTCGTGTCATGCTTAACGTCTGTGTATTATTTGTTGTCGATAAATACCCAATTAGATTAAGATAACTATTTTATGTACTGTGTTCTGTACCGGTCGTGCACTATCAGCAGCATAGACGTCATTAATCGTTGAAGATGCAATGCCAGCCCTGTGTAATTTTGTAACAGTCTCTTCACTAAAACAAAATTAAACATATTATTTTTATCAGTAGAAATCCCAAGTTTTGTACCAATAAACAATTTTAGGCTTCAATTTATTACAAAATGATGTCATGTTTTCTAAAATTACAAAATACTCTAATTACCAAAGTATCTACCTATGTATTTTCTGAAGGTGCAAAATGACATTATTTATGCTTTCTTAAAGTACAAAATATTCCTATATCAAATGTTTTTAAAAGTACAAAGTCTTCTAATTATTCATTTTTTGAAATTATGTTGTGCCGTGTTGCATATTAAAAATGTTATTACGTCTGGTACTGTATCACTGTGAATGTATGTGATACAAATAGTTACACAATATCTGCCTACCTATTTCATCATTGCATTGTAAACGAAATAATTCTATCGGCTCAATTTCTTTCAAGTGTTTAAAAGACCTTACGTAACGTACATACACGAAATCCCAATAAACTAAAGTCGTTTGTGGTAATGAACTGGAGAAATAGAAAGCCCAAAGTTTTATTTTGCATTTGTTATTTACCTAACTGTAATAATAATCCCTTAGCTTCAAATTGTGATATGAATGTATATTAAAGTACATACTTGGTTTTGATTAAATAACAACGGAACATACTTGGTTTAAAGTAAAATAACAAGCAAATAAGTAGTTAAAGGGGGTTAAACAAGTTTTAAATTCTTTGAAAAATGGAAATTACCCATGCAAATAGTTTATTTTGTACCTTCAAAGATATATTATCATGTTCCATAAAGTGCTGTGCCATATGATTATGGCATGGCAAAAATTTTCGTAAGGCAAATAAGACGTCAGAGATTTTTCTTTGTAGTACTCATTTTTTCCCCTTGATCTCGCGGCCGTATAAGTCGTGGTTGATTTCGGATTTGTAGTCGTGTTGTGTGCTTTTTATAGGCCGCATGTTGTTACAATTAAATAATCTTTACTCAGAATTGTGTAAATTACGTGCGATACCCTCGCTCATGGTTCAAGTTGGAATTGTGTATTGTTGTTGGTACTACGTATAAATAAAACCGTGTGATGAACTATCCAACTATATAGTGCAGAATCAGGTTGATACTATTTTTGTATATTATAAATTCGTGTGGGTACCTTGTACTCCGTCTATTATTCTCCTGTTCTATTCTGCAATTTACACATTTGGCACTCAGCAAGCAGCGTATTGAGAAGTGGTTGACCGACTTAGTACATACATACAGACTCTCAGACGATCAGACGATCACGATCACTATTGATGGTGTGTCGAATGCGATGATGACGTTTGTATTGTTGCATTGCGTGTAATTTCATTATTATTTTATTATGATTCGTATTCCCCTGGATGTCGAGATCAATTTTCTTTTACTCTTGAGCTTTAAGTATCGTTCCTCTGGAGGGCTCATTAATGATGATCTGCTGACTGTGATAAATCACAATGTCTGACGATGAGTGGAATGAGCATATAGCAAGTAGTGTAAAGGAAAGTGGTTCAAGTCTCCTATCGGAATCCGATTCTCTGTACTCTGTATCAATGGTCATGGGCATGGGAAAAGGTTTTTGAATGTAGTTCATAAGATTTCTAAATTCCAAGAACAAGGTGAGCATTGAACATTTATAATGCGCTGGAAAATTTTAAAGATAATATTACTCTGCAACTAAAACAAAAACATTTAGCCTTAAAGGCAGTTGGGGCAAATTTATATGTACCTACTTTATATGTAGGTACATCTCTAGGTATTTACCACAGACCCCTGCCCTGACATGAGTCACTAGGCAAGTGCAAACATTTAATACCATTATAAATTTCTACTTTGCCTGTGTGATGTTTTTTGAAAAGAGCCTTCTATTCTATTTAAAATACCTATCTTAACAAACGAAACTTCAAAAATATTTTTAATGAATACTTTTAGTTGTTGTATGATTATAAATGAGAAACGAGTGTGAGTCATTTTGAAAGAAATAAAATATAAAATTATATAGCTGCTTGAGTTTAATTTGTAAGCGAATTGTGTGGAAAACATTTATTTTAAATTGTGAATGGTACATTTGAACGTAGGTACTCATGAAAGTTAACGTAGAAAGAACGTTTCCCAATTTTTGAATTTAAAATTCAGAGAGCTTTATTACTAATATATTATATAGCAGTCTTATAATTTATAATGCAGCGTTTGAATTTGGACTTGTACGTATAGTTAAGAGTTGACGCGACTATCAAAACTATAAGAAAAGGAGCTATTACTATTATTCTCATGTTCATGAATCTAATTATGTATGCATTTATTTCGGTTTGGGTTCGTCTTCGTATTTTCCTTGAATGAATAAAGTGTGCTTACTGTAGTACGTGTACCGTGGCAGAACCATACCCATACCATGCCACAACGATAAAAAAGGACGGAATATAAGCGTAGTCAACCGTAGTTATCGCTATGTTTCTGCATGTATAAAAGGGACCTCAACTAAACACCTCATTGAATGGAGTAAAAAAGGCAAAGAGACATAAAAAAAAAGTTGAGGCAAATGCAAAGCAAAGCTAACTACTAACTACATGTACTCGCATATTCCTTCGTTGATTGCTCAGTTACATAGAAATATCTGTAGTAGCTACTTATTTTGTACTAAAGACTAAACTTAACATTCACAAACTTGCACACACGAGGGAATCTCAGTCTAGAAAACGAAGGAACACACTATTAAATAGGAGGGCTGTAGAATTCTCTCTCCATCTCTCTCTTTTTCCCGTTTGATTCCATGTCATCTTAAATGTTGCCTCATGCAGTCGGGAAGGGAGCATTTGTGATTTTGCATTTGTGGGAGAAGGTAGTAAGTAGTTTGCTCTTGAGCTCTACTCTCATTCTACTGATTTCTGACTCTGATTCTCTCACTTAAACGGAAACAAACAGAACACTATAATATACTTAAAATACGACCGTCACCGTCACCACACCAGTCAGTCATACTTTTCTACTCGTACGCGAACTATCTCCAACTCCGTACATGTCTCTCCTCTAATTCCAATCTCCTCCTTCAACAACCATTACATTTGCATCATTGTATTACAATTTCTCAATTATTTCTTATATGCCAACGGACAGTGAACAAGTTAAAACACCAATAAGTTTAAGTACGACAACTAAATCTAATTGCAAAGTTAAAGCTACTTTAACATTATTTCTCATCCTAATTCTAATTCTAGGTGAGGCACAGGAGAGGAAAAAGAAAAAGGAGCTGTACTTTATAAGTATTATGCTCCATTTCTACATTTGTGACTAAAATTGGTCTTAACCTATAACATATATATTGAGGTGGATTTTAATTTTGATAGATATCAGAGTTAAAAAGTTAAATCTATAACAAAGACTGTATATTTATATATAATGTGAAGTATCCAGGGGCTATACCTACAACTACAGAAAAGCCTTTAAAAAAAGAAAACTAAAAATAGTAAAATCATAATTATTGACAGAGTTTATTTTCGTCGTAAGATTTCACGATACTCCGATATAGAATTGTCGAATTTATTTACATATGTTCCTGACTACGCGTGGGGGGTATAAAAAAAAGTAAGTAGAGAGAAAGAGTTTATTTAACTGGAGTATTATATTATAAATCATTGCATTGCATTGAGTGCAATATAATTAAATTGACAAAATCTATTACTTAAATCCCATGCGCTAAAGAACAAAACGGGGTTTCATTTGTTTGATTTCATCATTTCGTCATTCGTGATAGTGGCTCACATAAAAATTGTGTAATATAGTATATATATAATATATACCTCGAGGAACTCAATAAAAAAAACTATACTAGGTTTTATATAAACACGTATATAGTTTCGTGGAGACTCTCAAGTAGTTGTGACTGCATTGTTTCTATTTCTATACTCGCACTCACCTTTACTGTGTGGAGTGTGTGCTGTTTTGTTGTTGTTGTTGACGTTGACGTGAGGCTCTTGTGTGATCTGTGATGATTTAAAATCAAAAACTATAGGGAAAAAAGAATAACGAAATACTTGTGTGAGTCTGCTGAAAAGGAAACCTTTAGCCAACCAATCCAGTGTATTATTATTGCTGATGTTGTATTTTGTTTGTTGTCGTAAAATAGAAAAGTTTATAGTTCTGTTCTGTTCTGTTCTACTTTGATCGTTTTTTTTTGTACACGTTGACGTTGTGTTAGTGCCAGTGATAGTGCCGGTATTAGTTACTACCACACAAAAAATCGTAACCGTACGTACGTTCTTGTCGTGATTGTCATAATATTTCTGATATTTCGTGCTACATAAACGAACGCCAAAAAAACTAGACTTGACTCCTATTCTATTCTGTATGATATTACAGTATAGTTGCACTTTAATAATCACGACGTCATTTCTTTAAAGTTTAAAGTTATATAATAAATAATTTTATTAAATACTTACTCGTGACGTAAAAGAAAACCCTCGTCTTGGTAATATAAGCCAAGCCAAAACTGAAAACCAATACTCATATACTTTCTCAGTTATTTGGGTGGAACACACAGGTATGTTTTGAGTTGTTCCTAGCAGTAAAGTTGTATTACTTTGTTGTGTATTATTTATATTGTCATCTGAGATCTGTGATTCTGTTTTTTTTTGTTTCCATACTTTGATTACCATTACGATTTACGATTACAAAAGTCCGTCATATTTGTATAGCTATTAAATGGCTGTAAATGCGTTGGCGTTGTCGTTGACATTAAATTACCTACATTATTTGATTTTGAATTGAAAGTTAGGTATATGGCTTACAAACTACTCAAGTGTAAGTTGGTGGGGTCCAATCAGTTGTTGTGCATCGTATGTTTAGAAGGAAAAAAAATCTACATTTCCTCGAGGTTGCATTCTACGAGTATAAATATGGCTATGACGTATTTTCTTTCCATGTTACGGCTTTTTTAATACTTGATTATTAATACCGCATAGAGTGGCGTTCGAAGTGAAATGTAATTGAAAATACATACTATTTTGCTATTATATTGGACATCAAAGAGAGTAGTGCACGGTTACGAGCGTTGTTTTTTTGTGTGTCGTTGTTTCCGTGATGATAAGTGCGGGTGATGTATAAAATAGTTGGAATAAGTGCTTAGTTATTAATTTGAGTTAGAAACCGTGATTATGACTCACGGCATTAGGGACAGAAGTTACTAAAGTTACACGACCACATGTAACGAAACGACAGTCCTTTTTTTTAGGGGGCATAGAAAATCGAAATGTATTGTCCATAATAATATGTACAGACAGATCGTTTTGAAGTTAGTTTTTTTGTGTGTAGTTTAGAGCGTACCTACTAAACCTTGGTAGGTACTTGGCATGTTTCATTTTACTGATAGTAAATTATCTAGAATTGATTTTTTTAGCTCATTGTCGTCATCGTTCGTACTTTTTGCACTAATGACTTTACTTCATTTACATCCCTATGGGCTACAACACACTCGAAAAACTACTACTTACTTAGAATTAGTTGATGTAATGGATCTCAGTGAGGATCGATTGCTGTGATTGATTGAATTTGGATTTAGGATTTGGATTTGGGATAAGGTGTAATCAGTATATTATCATAGGTTGTTAATTTTAATTGTGACTCTGTGTATAATTATTACTCAGTGATGGCTGAGTGTTTGCCAGTTTGAGTTCCTCTGTCTGAATCCCCAAAACTCTTGTTTTATGTATATATAATACTACTGCTTGTCTACGTTTGACGTCTACTTTCGAATTCAAACTTGAGACTTAATTAAATTAACAATTTTGCATTAGTTCTCCATTGCAATTCAACATTACTGTATTTTTTTCTAAATCCTCACAGTTCCAAGTTGTCAAGACACATTTTGAAAGCGGACGTGAGACCGTGTTGTGGAATACAGAAGAATGCCGATGGAAGATATTTTAAATGAATTTAAAGAATCTGAAGCAGTGCCGGTAATTTAATTTAAACCTGTTCAAACTATCTTTGCTACTTAAAATAATTATATATCATTATCTGTACTTCATGTGCACATTAGTAAGTACAGAGAGTAGAGTAATGCAGGACACGCATGGAGAGGATGAGGGAAGTTTGATTTTGAATTTCAAGTTCGACGTTGAAGGTTATATAGGATTTTTTTTACACTCAACTTTGAATTGAAATAAATTTTTTTTTAAATCAGGCTGAGAGAGTCTGCTTGTCGGCTCAAAGTGAGTCTGCTTGTACGCTCCGTGTTCCCGTGTACAGCCGAAGCAAAAAGTATTTTAATTATCGTAGAATTTATAAACGTGAGCCCTGATCACATTTAGCCTGGAAATGTGTACCTATAGGCAAGGAGTAAGATAATTGAAGAAGGAAGCATGTATGCTGATGAGCTAACGAGGGAATGTAACGTAACCTAGGTCCTGGTATCTACATTCTTTTAGATAGTTGTTGGTGTGCTATGCAGTTTTAATTATATGAGAAATAGGATATTGAAATTGAAGAATTATGTATGTATATAGGTAGGTACTTCCTATTGTCTTGCAGCTACTTCTACAGAGTCAACAGCACTGACACGTGAACATTCACTACACGGCTGAAGACATGACTAAGAGTAAGACTGTGATTTAACTAGGAAATCCAATTCCAGCAATAAGCATCAATTTATTCCTACTCCTACCTTACTCAGTATGCATAGCGTAGGGTCAGTCTCTAATTTTTATTTGCAGAACATCCTCAAGGTCACTAAATATTATTATTATTATCTCCGTGTACATCTACTTATGAACTAATTTAGTTTTGTTTGTTAATCGCGCTTACGGTATCCTCATTGTACCGTCAGCAATGTCGACCTTATGAGTAGTACACTTAACAGTTTTATTCTATAAATTAAGAGTTTGTTAGCAAAACGCGGTAAGTCCAGTGGGTAAAATGTGGACTTAACGTGTTTTAAAAACAACTTCTTCTAATGCAGGCAGAGATTGCGTAGTTGGCTAAATATCTCAACATTATTTAAGTTTATTCACATAATTTGCATTTTTGGCTAGATTTCGAACACGTTCAACAGTTCAATTATAATTTTACATGAAACAAAAATGTTTTTTTATATTTCAGCTTGAGATCTACCGTCACCAAGTCGGAGGTAAGCTTTCCTTTTTAGTTTGAATTTGATTAATGCTTTTGATTTCATAGGAAATGAGTAAAGACTTTTGGAAACAACTAATTAGATTTAAAGTTAGTCTGTCAAAATTGACAATGGCCTTTCTGTGGTTGAAGTTTGATGGATTTTAACCGAGCAAGTTATAAGTGACATGAATGTAATTATGATCTTAATTTGTATTGCGTTTACAGGGCACTCATCCATTCTGTGCTTAGATGAGCGAACAGTTTGTAAACCTCTTATTAAGCAAGAGCTTAAATTCTATGAAATGCTTCCAAATTCAATGAAGAAGTTCACTCCGGAGTATCGAGGCGTTGTGCAGGTATGCTTGATTTTCGTGATGTAATATTTACAAGGGTTTATACGGGAAGCGCGTCACAGATAGGAACATAGTAGTTACGTATGCTGAACATGGAGCCTGGAGTACCTAGGCAAGTTTTGTTCTGCTGGTTCAGATTCAGAATTGGGATTCGTGATAGATACCAACTAGAACTAGACGTACCTAATCAAATTATTTGTGAATGATATAGTAATGTTGACTTCGTTGGTGCCTTAGTTTGATTTTCTCATCTCTCACTTTGAACTAAAAGCCTCTGAGTGAGTAGCGTTAATATTAGCTAGCATAGCCATGTCAAGGCATCTACCTACCTATAATACATATCATAATAAATTATAGACCTGTTTCTATTATCCGAATTTTCATTAGACAAATTGATTATGGGGAAACGAACTAGTAAGAGTAAGATGGGGTACTATAACGTTACGATACCATGGATGTAAGTTCGTGCCTTTGTGTGGTGGATCTGAGTAAGTAGGGTCGTCTATTAGGGACATCCAAAATAACGTTTCATTTATGGGAATGCTAAAAATTGTTCAGAACGGGTTGGGTGCGTCTTAAAAAGGTCATAATATCATCTATTTTACCATTTATAGACGATCCATAGGTCAACCAAAGGTAAAGTAGGAACTAGAAATTACTTTTATTTCAATTCACAATAATATTATTATAGATTTCAAAGTTGAGGAGGAGGCTTCTGCATTTGACATCATAGAGAAATAGACACAATGCATATGCGGGTTGTTATTGTTTTAGTTTATCATCGATTATATGATATGATAATGACACTGCTCAACTGTTCATTTCGTATTCAATTACTATCAGTATTCAGCATTGCGCACGCACATTTACATAATCATAATAATATATGAACTACTACGCAGTTAAAAAATTCAAGCAAAATTTGTGTATCAATGAACCATTATAATGATAGGGGTGGTAATAATATTTATAAAGCTTCATTGTAGCAAAAACATAACTCAGCAAAACAGAGGGAGACATGTGATACAGGCGAGCACTTAGGACATTTTAATTTGCATTCAAGAGACTGGGAATTTTATACTGGTGGGAAAGAAATGTGATTGAACCTATTAATTCGATTATTCGATCCTCAATGGGTGTAAGACCCTTCCCTTCTATCAGTCTCGAATACACTAATTCTTTTGGCTATGAGCTGTAAATGAAATGTTATGATTAGTTAATTGTTTCGCATTATGCGTATTACTTAGTCGCTCCTATGTAGTATATCCAGGATTAAAGTTGCTAATCACACAAGACGCATTTTTATTAAGTTTCATCCTCACGTTAGTTATTTAAGTCATCCGTATAAGCCCCTGAAGAAATCATTAATTTTTTTTTCTTGGTGATTAGGTTCGATTTGAAGAAGACCAAGATGGTTACATAACGGTGGCTGCGTACCCTCCAAAGTCATTTCGTTATCAACTGAGTAATAATAAAAAGTTGTCGAAAAGTCGGTAAGGAAACCCTTTTGCTCTTTATTGCTCTGTCTGGCTTTTGTGTGATTTCATTTTGTCATTACTTGACATACAAAATTTATAATTAGCTAGACTAGAAAACGAAGTGTATGCTTTTTCATGTGCTGAGTTTAAAAAAAATAGTGTTGATGTTGAGGAAGCGTGTGTTGATGGCCCTGAAAGAAAAATATCCTTGCTCGTCTCGTCTCATATCAATCAGTGCAATATCAGAATGAAATGAGGTCTAATTATTATATACACAAGATTAATCTAAATTTAAATATACTCCTACAATTTTGACTTTTTGCCTTCTGCTTTTCAGTTATGCATACCTACCAGTTATTTTTTATTTTAATTAAATATTCGTTTTAAACCACTGACATGTTTGAGCTAAATGAAATGCTCAACGTGCTTTTATAGTTTATCAGTTCCTAGTCATTTTCTAAGCTGAAACGACACTGACGGTGATTGTGTGAACTGATTTAATTAACATAGCTGTAATTATACAACATAATAGTTCTTGTTAATTTATGCAATGTTTTACTAATTCTTCAATAAGCATTTTAATTTTAAGTAAAGCATGTTATCCTGTGCTCTGCTCAAGATTTATTCAAGCTCTTAAGCATCCGTTTCGTAGTTCCTGAAAGCTCAAAGTCGTGAGGACGTGACAGTGAAAAATCCAAAGTATCCATTCCATACTGTTTACATTAAGACTGTTTATGTTGTGAACTTAAAGTTGCACATAGGCTAACTTAAAAGTGCCTATGTTAGTTCATTATGTATCTAATTATATGTACCGTAACGATAACATGTACTGGCAACTGAAACTGACAAGACGATGCAGGATAGTTTTGCTTTTGTGTTGAGGTTAAGGTGAATGTGAAAATGGCATGGCTCATTGTCTCACATGCAGTCAAATACCTTTGTGATATTTTTATTTTTATGTTTTTTTTTGACAAGAGGATGTAACATGTAAATTGTACGTAGTGTCTAAAAGTCAAAATCTAAAATCAAACACACGTGTTTCATATTAAAAAGCTTCGAAATGTCGTTCCATCCAATTTTCATGTAAAATTAGGTACTTAATGCACTGAGCATTGTTCAAATATGTTCATGCAATTTAAATTTGAAGTTGAAATTGAAATCAAAATTTTGCAACTTCCCTCACAGACGCATTCGCTTAAAGAATTCTGGAAGCATCGAAATTGAAATTGAGAGTGAGCTCCATGAGCTATTTGTGGATGAAGAAGGATCTTCAAGTTCAAGCGCAAATAACACGCGTTCCGTTCGACCACATAATCCATGGGTTTTGAAATGTCATAGCGATCACCTCTCGAAAATTAAGCGCTCCGGAGGAGGCTCTCACTCCCAAACGCCGAAGGAGAAGGAACCCCATGCACAAAGTAAGTTTCAATTCCAATATTGAGTTTGGGATTTTGTACTTGTACAGTTAGAATTATGCAGTGTAATAAATTTAATATTAATTATGCACTAACAAGTAATATTGAAAAATCATACTGACTGCACGTGTCATTATTTTATGTGATCTTAAATATAAGATTAGAATGATTAGAAGCATAAATATTCATTCATTTGTCATACAGATTTGATATACAGTAGATGGAAAAGTTTCCATCATCAGTCAAGGCACGGCACGGGTTTAATATTTTTATTTGATTTATTGATGTTGTAAATTTGAAACTCATGGTTCCTACTGATTTGGGACTGTTTGTAATAATATAATTATACCTAAGTATAAATTTTGTGATTTAAGATTGAGACCACTATGTCATATTATTACTAAGTATGAAGTGTGGTAGAGTATTAAAGGGGGAATATTTATTATCAAAATCAGCTGTTAGGTTAAAGGAGGTCAGATGCTGACATGAAAAGGGAGCATGAAAATAAATCATTTTATCAAAAAAAAATATAATGAGTGAGAGACACAAGACAGCAGACTTCACTCAGGAAGATATCAGGAATAATGATATCAGTCATTATTATTGATTATTGAGGCAACAACCATTAACATTCGCCATATGCCATGCTATAACCAGTGTCCATGAGTATTACTGCTACGATTATACTAACATCATTTTAGCATGGTGATACCTAATAAATAATCTATTGAGAATAAGAACATTGCATTCATTTTATCTACAGTTTGCTACTACAAACTCGATGGAGTAATTATATTAAAATAGAAAACAAAAACAGCCACAGATATCTTTCTTTCTAATGACTCTGTCTGTGAAATCTTAATCGGTCTTTAATGTTATTGATTTTTGTGGAATCACTTACAGAATTCATGCTGCTGGAGAATCTAACAAGACGATTTGAATATCCTTGCGTTCTGGATTTAAAAATGGGAACACGCCAGTATGGGGATGATGCAACACCGGCAAAAATTGAGAGTCAGAGCGCAAAAGCTGCCTCCTCCACCTCCGTTCAGCTAGGTGTGCGAATTTGTGGGATGCAGGTCAGTACACTTTTATAATACTTACTCTTTTATCCTTCAATATCTTCGTTGTTCTCGCTATATTTAGTTTTTTTCTACGATGTAGTTGTCATTTTGCATAGAAAATATCGAGTCATTGCAGTGGTTGATTTGGTTGCTACACGTTTACACGTCTGGATGAACGCATTTTCATATCTATTTGTCGCGTCGATTGCAATTTTGTGTTTGCAATTTTGGTGTATTTGGATTATATTTCATTGGATTCTGCAACATTATATTTTCATTAGGGAAGGTATTGGCTTCATTCAGACTTATTACCGAAGCAGAATAGTTTGTCATTTTAATAACCTTTGTCAATATCAAAACCATCGTTCTTAGTTCTCTTTCATGGTTCGGTCGTGGTTTACGTCGAAATCGCAATGTTTTAGTCGCAGTCGTATGGTATCTATATTATCTGTATTCACGCTTTCCTTCTTTTCAATTCAGCTATTGAAGTACGTACTGGGCGTACATACATACGTTCCACACAGCATACATATATAAGTATGTACTCTGTACTTAAGTATTAATACACAAGTATTAGCCTGATTGTGAGTGCTTCATGACACGATAGGAGACCAGTACCAACTGGTGCCGTAGTCGTGTTGTTGTCATTGTAATCATCATGGTTTGAGTTTCAGTTGAAATATCATATCATAACTCAAGTGTGGTACTTACGTGTTTAACTAAAATAATACCTAAGTACCTTGTTTGCAATATCTGTATATGGAATTTATATTCTACTGCTACTTCAATTTTAGCGTCTACATACTTCAACAAATAGACGAATGTACATAATAATCTCCATATTTCACGTGTCATTTCATTTTGATATTTTTAATTTTTTTGAATTGAATTGTGAATTGAATTATATATTGAGTGTAACTGAGCATGAAACTAGTAAGCATTATTCGAATAGGTTCGTTCCACCAACCTAGTATTATAGGCCCTAATATTTTGTAAGAGTCTCAGCTAAATGGCTATAAGCTTCTGCGAAATGAAATGGTTCACATATAATGGATTAGGATTTATTAGCGAGTATAAGTTGACATGACAAGGCGGAGGACGGATGATAATAACAATAAAGTTCTGGATGTCTTTCAAGTAGATACATACAATATATTATGCCTTCAGTTCACTCCGTGGTTTGAGTCTTTTGGTTCTTCGGTTATGGAATTCCGCAAAATTCCGGGGATCCAAAGTTTTTTGTGCTACTTATGCATTATGTATTTATTATTTTACACAGTGAAGTGCAGCGGGAAGGGTTGACGATGGTTTGTTGTTTGTAACTGGGAGGATAGGAAATAGCGATGACGTTCACGATAGGGAAAATGATGACATTCTATTATTATCACTCTGTTATTCTTATTATTATTGCTCTCTTTGGCCATGTGATGCAGTTTCTTGTATTATTATCAGTGAAATGCTTTGTAAACTGAGTTTTGAATATTGAATGTTATCGTCTCTAGCTTCGGAGTTTCTATACCCTTCCCCTGCAGTCCCGGTCGGCAGCGTATTATTTCTAATCTCATTTCCCAGTTTGGTCTTTGAATTTAAACACATTCCAAAATTCCAAATTGGAAGAGTGTGTAATAAATATATAAATAGGAATTATTATATGAATTTTGAAATTGCATTTTTGCTTAAGCTTAACCGCACATTGAGATATTGTGGACTCACGTTATTGTTAGTATTATCATCATCGTCGTCCTATTCTATTGACTTACGGTTGGTTTGTTTTGTTCAAAAGTATTGATTACCATTTCCGTCGAGGGTTAACGTTAACTGTCAACCGCACGGATAAATAGTTGAATTGTAGCAAGCAGCACAACAGTGGAAGCAACTACTGTTTGAACTATATCCTACTATCAGTCAAGTCCAAGCTCCGTCCGAACTTCCAATTCAGAAATCAAAAATAGTTAATTTATAACAAAATGAAGGGTGACATGCATCATATTATCATGTGAATGAAAAATTAGTGCTTTTGAATCTTTGATGATAATATTCTATATTTTTGTGATTGTGAATGGAGAAATGAAATAAATAAAATGATGATATTCATGTAGGGCCGGATATGTATGCACACGTGTAGTATCGTCATCAAAAACCAATCAAAAGGAGATGTGCTGTGCTTGAAATAGAGTACGTGGTACATACATAATAGATACAAGGTCGACCCCAAGTGCCTCGTCTGTATGTTCCACATATGTTATTAGGGCCATTGCAATTCTGCTGGGCCTGAGCTTTTCCTTCATAATACATATATACCCATATGGGAGACGATGATACTTGGTACGGGAGGCTCATTGATATGTGAATATGCGATGCACGTGGTGGAAGTGGCATTCAAAAATATGCTTCTGTTTCAATTCTTCTATCTCTCACAGTCCTAACCTCTGCCTCTTACGCTGACGTTGACTACAAAAGACGGTGAAGAGGAGTGCTATAGTTAGACATAGACAAGAAAATAATGAATAAATAGCTAAAAAGCTATAGAATCCAATCCAATCATTATCAGTCAAGGCAGGAGCAGGAGCTGAAATTGGCTTTTCAATTTCCTTTATTTTTTTCCTTTATTACAAATATCAAAGCGACTCCTTTACTTTCTATAGTTAAATTAGGTTATAGGTTTTGTGTTTTGTTGTAAATTATATATTCTGACAATCTATCGGTTTTCGGCAGAGATCACAGTCGAGCTAGTTCAAGACTATCTCTGATCGGAAGCCTATTTACCCTGATCGTGAGTGACGCATTCCAGGATGCTGTTGCTCCTAGGACGACTCTGACAGATCGAAATGCAATAAAATTCCAATCCCAAGACAGAGAGCGAAGTAAAAGTCAGTAAATAATATAAAACCCAAAGGGAACGACAGGCAAAAAGAGACACGGAGAGAAGTGCATTGAGCATTTTTTTTTGCATCATTTCGTGTACTTAATGTTGGCGCTATCCAGAGTTTTCCTTTCTGCCTGTCAGTGGACGTGGACGGGAGGGAAGCTAATCATGGTCATGGCTTTGTATATCTAAAACTCGCCATTGCAGCGGTTTAAACATTCTGATGCTACTGACGCGTCGTTGAACTTTTGCAGAATTGTACACATAATAATATATTTAGTCGTAAGACGGGCAGCGAAGCACATTTTTTGTACTCTCATCCGCTTGCCACATCTAAGCGTATAAGAAACTCCAAAAATTTCCTTTTTGCTCATTTAAAAAATCAGGAGTAGGAAAAGGGACTGTAATATTATCTACAACTTTGTCTCTAAATTGAAATTGTCAGTTGTTTGTTTATGGAGGAGATTAAACGTGTCTGTGAAGCCCACATCTGCACAGAAAGAACGTACAACTTCCCACCTTTCCTTCACCTACCTACTCAGATTTGGAATGAAAATTTAGGGATTATTAATACGTATAGATACAGGCATGATACAAGCTGTGGTTTTGATATTGATTTTGAGTCATATCACCAGGGACATGTAAAAAAAACAGAGTACGAATGTGAACGTCAAGGATAATAAGAATTACGATACGGGAAAGGCTTGGTGATAGAAAGGACCAACCAACTATTCAAATCCGGTAGCTACATTGCATTGATGTCGGGACCGAATAGCGATTGAATTCACATGAACGTGAACGTGAGCGGGCAGAAGCGAGACAAGTGCAAGGCAGAAGGGAGCTGATGTGAGAGCGAACTGGGAAGATAATGTAATTTAATCTGATTATGTATTGGAATTGAAGTTGGTTTCTGTGAAAAAGGAAATGGAAGTGCATAGGTAAACCTCAAGTATGACGCCAGTATGCAAGGTACATAAATATAATTATGTGACTACTGACTACGTACAGCTTCGTTTAGCGCTCGGAGCCACAGCTTGAGGAAGGAATGTATGGGCACATTATTTCAGTCAGATGACTTCTAAAGGTTGTCTAAACTTGGAGGTTAGAAGCTTAGATGTTGAGCTAGGTAGTAGGCATTAGTCATTAGTTCATGAAAATGAAATACTCAACACCCGACTCCTGAGGCTTATTTTCACGTTTGTTCCTTGGTGCGTCCTTTTTGTTATGGTAGTCTTCGTGTATAATCAGGGAAAGTTAGGAGGATTATGCATAGGAAGTCCACCCGTAGCTCCTTGTTACTGCTAATGGAAGTAGACATATTACATATGCATACGTAATTATGTAGTGTACAGGAAAAATGAAAGATCGAAGCCGGTCGGCAACGTCTGCATCGGTTCGCTGTCTCCATTCCATTTTTCGGAAAGGAAAGTTGTTTAGGTATTTGAAAGTGTTGCCTCGTATATCAACTAATCGAATTATATTCTCATATATATATAAATGTACTCGGAATTTAGATTATGTTGTAGCTATTTGTCATTGAAGATGCACTGCCCTACGCGGTGTTGTAAAGTATTTTTAAAGTAATTATACAAAATAGATTACGTGTAGAAGACGTGTACAACTTTGTGTATGGTTTTCCATGTGTATGTTGTAATATGGCGTATGTAATTGGAAAAATTTTGCGCACTCGTCAAAAACAACAGACAAGTACTTTGTATTATTGAGAGAATATATAATTTTACCAACTTGTACCTTTCAAAAAAGGTGCAGTTAGTACATTTTAAATTTATTACAAAAAATGTTTTGTGGACCCATTGCTTTTGCAGTGCTAACGTGTAATTAGGATAATTTTAAAAATATTCAAATTGATAAATTTTGATTCAGCGAAAATGATGTAGCTAAAACTATATTTTCGAGCTTATGCTTGTCCAAGGACGATTCTTAAAATATACCTAGGTACCTATGTACCTAGGTACCTATATTATATGATGTACCGGTGTGGTCTACTGTGTTGGAAGAAACCGTCTTGTGGTGTAAGCTTACTGCTTTGAAAAATTTCTTACACTTTCTTTGAATTCTTCATTCTTTCGTTTTTCAAGTTCTCGGAGTTTCTGAATTTGAATTTGAGTGTATATTAATAATATGATTTAGTGAGGAATTATATAATTTGCTGCCAAAATACTTTTGAGAAGCCCTACTACTAACTACTGTGAGCATCTCTTAATAAAAAAACATTAGTTAACTTGGCGTTGCTACGTTCTATTCTCGCTCATAATAAGGCAGGGGATAGTCAGGCGCCTTTATGAAATTTTCGTTGATTATATAATGATGACGATGGCACGAAAGTCGGAGTGTAGGAGCAGGAGGTGAGGTAGAGAAATTCTTCAATCTCAAATCCAGTCCTGTGGTTGGTACTGGCAGCAGGGCTTCTGGTCCGTCGTGTCTGATTATATTATTTCTATATTTTTTATTATATACATTTTTGTGTATATTTCAAAATCATAACAAACGGAGACGAGAGCAGGAGGCATAGGACATCATGTGTGCATGATTAATATGTAATAAGAGTAAACAATATTAGATTTAGACGTTCAAGTAATAGTGCATAGTGTAATGTAAATTTAATGTATTGCAAAATTTACTCAGTTGTATAAAGGGAGAAGAGGAAACAAAATTGAAGTTTAAGGCTGTTTACTATTTCTCTTTTCTTACTGGTGTAGAAATGTTTTCAACTGATTTAAAACATATTACTACATATCTTTTGTATTTGGAGACTGGAGACTGGAGAATACAGAGTTACATACTTGTTTCCCTGTTACCATGTCTCTCTCAGCTATGAATGATTGGCGAATTGCCACATATTTTTTGTTTTCTTGACTTTACTTGAAAGACTAGCTCTAATGCTCTCTGCCTCATGCATCATGCTGCTCAAGAGAAAAAACTAATCTTGGTCGTTGTCATTCACTGTTCCCTGTTCAATGTTCGAACAGTTGTTCAGTTTTTGTTTGTTTTATTATGGGTTCTCTCGTATACGTCGTACGACAGGAGTCAGCAGTCAAGTCAATATGCTCTCCATACCATCCGTACCATAGTACTCACAGTACCCCCAGTGTATTATAAATATTCAGGAAATATATAATTCTGTACTTATATACCTATATTCTAGCTGTAGGTATTTGCAAAAATAAAAACATTCCCAGCTGAGTTTGAGTTTAGGTTAGAGACGTGAAGTAAAGTGGATAATATTATTATTATATTGGGATTGCATGGTATGGCATGGTGTGGTACGGGTACGGGACTGGGCTTGAGCATTCTCAGTTTAAATCTTTTTTCTGATTTTTTGCACCCAAAACTACTGACTGTTATTCTATTACGTACATAAACGCTATGGAAAAACAGAATGGGAAACTCTTTCATTTCCACATAGTTTGAGCTATTGGTTTGGCACTTGCTTTTGGGTTTTGATCTTGGTTTATGTTTAGTTTATGAGTTGGTATGAAAAAAAAAACATGTTTTTTTTAAAGGAATTTTTAATTTTCCAAATCCAAATAAAGCATGCTTGCTGGAGGTTTAGGTTTCTATCCTATATATGTATAGGTACTATACTATGTAGCTATTTAACCTAAACATTATTTCTGCGCGCATAATACATGATTATTATTATCGGTCACATTAACATTTTACGCATAATTACACACTCCTGCTAAATTTGAACTGATGCTCCTTTAACTCCTAAGGTTAGGTTATGCTCCTCTTTATTTGTAATTTGCTTCACTCGTATTTCACTCGTATCATACGATGTGCTATGCCATATGGGCTAAAAAGGAAATGGAAGGAAATGAGGGAGGGGGACATGGCTTGAGGTTGGAAACACTAAGATTTGACATGTAAATTTGCTGTGCATAATTTGAAAAATTCCCTATAATAATTATAAATATCCGTAGAATGGAAATGGGAAATGCAGATCTTTAATCTTGGCAAGACATAACTTTAAAAAAATAAACTGGAAGCTCCGCCCTCATAGAACGCCAATGGACTCACCAATGACTTTTGACTTGAATTTTGAAATTTTGCCTCATCGCCTAATGATAGTAATCTAACTGCAAATATTTCTTGAGGTACATAATATGAGAAGGTTATGGGAAGAAACAGAGTAAAGGAGCACTATTTCTGTTGAGGCCTGCGAAGTATTTTGGATCCGTATCCGAATTTGAAATAATTCATATTGCACTTGTTACATAATTAATCATTTGAAAGTTTTATGATTGTGTGTTAGCTGAAGCAAACCGTTTAAAATAAAATATTAGCTACATTCTGGACTGGTTGACAGGAGTACAGAAAGAGATAGTGGATGGATATTTGTGTGTAGTATTAGTAGATGACAGAGCCAGCGGGTTGCTTCGTTTTCCGTTTCGGTTAATTTCTAAATGCTCCAGCTGTCTAGTCATATTATTTCCCATGGCATCTCTCCACTATTATCTGAATAAAATCTGAACTTGTGAGTATTAATCTGAGGTTACTATCGGTAGCAGGTAGAAAGCATCTTGCATAAACTATTGCATAATCTGCCTACATTTACCTTGGCATTAGTTGGTCGTAAGACTAAAATACTTTAAAGACTATAGTAAAATATAAAGTTGACGGTAACATATTTTATATAGGAGATCCAACCAAAAAAGCTAAACCAAGTCTTCTCGTACTGTCACTGGGCTTGCTGGTTCTACAGCGATAATAAAAGAAGGACTGATATTAATGTCAAAGTGACTCATAGACTGTACCTTGAACGGAGAATGAAGTAATAATAATAAAAACAAATAAAAATCTATAGCATCATCCTTCTGTCAGTATCAGGAGTACATATTCCTGTATTAATCTGCTCTTGACTTGGTTTTAGTATTTTCTTTGTCCTGTCTTGAGCTCTGTTTTTGTTTCTGAATTTTTTTCCCGTCCTCTTCAGCCTGTAGCATATCTACTTTATTTATTTCCATAATATATACGTTGAATGTCAAGGGGAGGTAGCTCGTAGTTTCTTTATTTATTGAGTTGAGTCTGACGGACGCAATGAGATGTGTAGTGTGGTGTGTCTTTGTCTTTTGCTTTGTGCGATTTTGAGCTCGGGAATAATATCATAATACTGCAGATAGTAAGGTGACGTGAAAGACATAGGGGTAATAATATGTATATACTGCACTTGTTCCGATCAATTTGTTTTGTTACTACTTGGAAATAAAAATAAAGAAGCAAGAAGATAATGTAAAGGTTAAAACAGTGGATAACTTGACTAGACGACCGTCTTCCTCCTCCCATAGTCATGACTGACAATAAGTAATTAGAATTAATTTTAGACGAAAAACATGATGATTTCTCCTGTAGACTGGGACTGCAATAAAAATAATGACTGCTTAATTTAGATCTCAGAAAGAATGGCTCACTCACTAGTCAGTTTGCGTTGTTGTTCCTGACTTTGTCTCCGTTGTGCAAAAGTAGCATCTTTGTTTTTATTATTATAAAAGAGTAACACCATAAACCATGACGCACAGGGTATACGTCCAAATAGTAGATTCTCGACCCTTAATTGGCAAACAGAGTCACTGTAGTAAGAATTCGGAGTCTTGCCATTAGTATAACCCCAAATCAAAATACATCTACTTATGCATATTTTGGTTCTTATGTTTGCGGAATTACATCACTAATAACATGTACTCCAGACTGAAGTTCAGTACAGTATATTATGGTGCTGGTGCTTATTTAAGGTGGCATGGTGTTAGTTTTTGTGGTCATGCATTGGTACAAAGTAGAAACGCACAATCTTGTAATAAACACAATGACTACACGCCTTCAAACTTCAAACAATTTATGCGTAAAGTAGTATGTATGCTATAATCGTACAATGATTGGAATGTGCGAATCCCGGCTCCCTCTTGACTCTACACACATTTTGGAAGGTTTTTAAATCTCTGTAGCCCTCACATTCACATTCATATAGAACTTCCTTGTTTCTATCTTGTTTCATATTTTTAAGTAAAATGGCAAAGAAAACTATTTTTAAATTCAACCTAGTTTCATTGGGGAAGTGTGACAGCTGAAGTCTAATCGTGTGTATCTAAAAATTATGGTCCTATAATATAATACGTTTGCTTCTACTATGTATCTATATAGTGTCTAGAGAATCTGGATCTGCTTGAGGATGCACAGATCAGTGTGTGCATATAGACAAAAAATGCACGCAGTAGAAGTAGAGTGAGTTGAGTAGAGTTTATTATTTTGTTTAACTAAAAAGCACTCATGGGGACTCGTGGCAAAGTTTGCGTTGCGTTAGCAAGGAAAAAGATTAGGAAGATATTTACTAGTGAAGTAAATTAGTCGGCGGCATGTGTTTTACTTTTAAATGCTTATTAAAAAAAGCAAAACACTGACTTCATACCGGTTAGTTCTAGTAGATACTAGTAACTAATGGAGGCTCAGGCATTGTCATAAAAAATGTCCGGTTCAGTTTTAATTAATGAGCGACTCTGCTTCATCTGCCTTTTTAATTTGTAACTTGCTATTGTCTCTGTCTGTAATCCTTTGTTGTGAGTGATTGTGAAATTGTGACTATGGTTAAAATAATGTCAAGTGGATGTATGTAATGTATTCCGACTACTGACGTCGCAAATTTTTGTGTGGGACGGTGTGTCTTCTGATTATTTGCCACCGTTGTTGTTGGTATTAGAAATTGAAATTAGAATGGGCTTACTTCTAATTAGAAATTAAAATAGTCGGATTATGTGCATCTTTTGCGACGAATTTGTTGATGAGGAGCTATTGGAATAAATTTTGTAGTGCACTACGCATTACAAATTACAATAGAGAATGACGTCCGAACTGTCTCAAGTCATTCTCATCTCAAGTCACTTGTAATTGTGCAATAAGCATATCGTCATCGAAGGAGCATTACATAGAGCATAGCGTAATCATATATGCTGTTCTATCTTAGAGGTATGACATTGTGAGTAAAAGTGCATGTGAAAGTTATTTATTAAGATAATCCGTATCGTAGGCTCGATCTGCTCATTTCTGAACTCTTAAGATAGTATTATGTTTTTTTTTTGAGGAGTGACAAAGCATATGGAAATGTCGAATGATGTTCATAGTCATGAATTTATTTTCTATCATGAAAGTTGTTGTATTACATAGAAAATTGAATTCCGTGAGAGACAACTGCGACGATCTAGAAAAAACATAGATTATCATAACTAAAAGGTCATTTTGTGGTGCGATAATGGGATGTTCGTATGGTCTTGGTTACAGAACATTGTCAATGGCGAAAAGAGTGACAAGCCAACGCATTTTAGTATTATGTAGTAGTTTGTAGCTAGGAGGCCGTCAGGAGTCAGTGTCAAAGTCAACGTCACCGTGAAAGAAATGGTGCTCGTTAAATAATTCATTAAAGTGAGTAATTACTTTTAAAAATTAATGAGTTTTAAATTACATTGTTTTTTCTTGTTTTTTTTCGTGTTTGGACTATAGGTGTATCAGACAACGACGGGGAAATTCATGTGTCGAAATAAATACTATGGAAGGAAATTGGACGTTGAAGGTTTTCGTGAAGCACTCTGTCAGTTCCTTCACAATGGAAATCGACTTCGGACAGATGCCTTAGTTCCACTGGTGGAGAAGCTTCAGGAATTAAAAGCAACTCTGTCAAGTCTGGACACTTTCCGCTTCTACACAAGTTCCCTGCTCCTCATCTACGAAGGACTGGATCCTGAGTTGAATGGGGATGATGAGCCTCAAGTGGGGACGGAAGATGGTAATTGTGAGGATGAGTATGATGAGGATGATGAGAAGACAAGATACATCCCTGAGAAGATGGAGGGCTGTGAGGAGGAGGGGGGAAGAGATGGGATCAGTCTCAATGTACAACATGCTGGGACAAGTGCAGGGACTGGCTCTGCTGCTGTGGGTGCGGGGTCTGGCTCGGGCTCTGGTTCCGGGTCCGCCTCGGCTTCTATGAGGACTCTCCGATCTCCACCGACATCGTCCAAGTCCGCGGAGAATATTTGTCGGGGGAACTCTCAGGATGGGGCCGGCTTTGGTTTTGGAGGAGATGTGACGATGGGAGGCTCAGGACAGAGTGGAACCGAGATAACGCACATGAATACGAGTAACAGCTCCGAGGCACTCAATAATTCAACGAGCTCAAGCTCGAATACTAATTATTCTAATAATCTTAGCTCTAGTGCACGAAGTAGTCGAAGTAACCTCGGAAGTCGTGGATCGACTCCAAGTGCTGCCTCGCTCTCAAGTGAGTCCGTCGATGTTCGCATGATTGACTTTGCTCATGCAACACACAGTGGACTCGACTTGGGTCATTGTGCGAAGGAACATGCTGGACCTGATACTGGCTACATATTTGGACTCTCCAATCTTATCAAAACACTTCAAGAGATCATCGACGAGGAATGTACTTTCTAGTTAAAATATGTTAAGAGAGAGAGAGAGTACCTGTTGAAAATTTAAATTTTCCAAAGGAAGTTTTCCTGACGTCAAATCCGGTCAAATTTCCTCAGATGAATTAAGAATAATAACAATAATACATTGAGTACCATTAGGGTCAGTCGTCAGTTTTCGCTGAGTACTTGATGGAAAGGCGTAGATTATTGGAGGTCGTAGATGTAGATAACTGTAATTAGAGTGAATTGAGTAGAGGGAAAAACAAAGAGAAGGTACCTGACCTAGGATTAGGTAGATGTATTAATAGTTGCAAAAGAAAAAGTATCATTGTCGTCGTCGAAAGGCATAATTTTAGTGGATTGAGTTATCCGTGAATTATCATTATATTTGTAGTTATTTAACTCATTTGTACTTTAATTACGCATTATATTATTGTAGTTGTAATAATTATTAGAAAGTTGAAGAAAAAAGGAAATCCCCTAATGAATTTAATAATATGCCTTTCGGCAATATGCAGAATAAAAAAAATAAAGTAGTGCATTTTGAATTTTTGAAAATGCAAAATGGAAATTACGTAGATTATAAGTACTTACTTATTACTATGTATAATATGTAGGATGTACATAGGGAGTTGAAGTTAAATTTTGGTACGTAAGTGTGTGAGTTTTTGTGAAAGTCAGAGTACTATAGTACCATAATAAAAAGCCAGTGTAGGTATGTTACATTCAGTTGTCTGTTTAGAGCTACGTAGCTGTGGATGGTAGGGATATAACTATATTATGTATACCCAGATAAAGGAGAGGTGTTAAAAGTTAACTGTAGTAATACTAATCTCAATGTACCTATTATATTTGATACCAAAAAAGAATATATACACACGATGACTCACTACCAAAGGGTCATTTTACGATGGACTGAAATACTACTTTATTTTCCTATACCTATAGGGTATATTGTATAATTATTATTAATCTATGGTTTTAAATCGTATCTTAAAAAAATACAAAAAAATATATTGCCATACATTTACGAAAATGATAATGAATATAATGATTTTTGTAGGTGTGAAGCAGTGGTTAGTGTTTAATATGGTAATGTGGTAGTTGTGTAGGTCACTTAACAGTTTATGATTAGCATCTTAAAATATTATCTGTGAGGGAGCATTGTGTGCATTACATGAGTATATGTGCTGCTAAACCTTTTCGTCGAGTACTTTTAGATTCTTTTCCAAAGAATTTGAATCCGACTCAACACGTGATGTTGTGATGAGACGACACAATACATATTACTGCATACCATATACCATTGTAATTATAATTTAGTTGGAAAAATTTTGGAAACAAAATTTAAAAGCTTATACATAGCGCAGCAGTCGGTCCCCGGACGGCATACTTTGTTTTTAAATTCTAAAATTTCAAGTTAGGTTTCATAACTATAACTTTTACCTGAATTACAAAAATATGAGTGTATAGTCTTGTCTTATTCTTTACTCAAGTAGCTGTATTTATATAGTCTAGAGTCTAAGATTTAAGGAATGTTGACATTCTGATTTAAATTGTAATAGGAAAGAAAAGTAGAGACATTTTTTTTGTTTCTCACGTAAACCAAGCCCAGAAATAAAACAAAAGCAAGTAAAGTCACTTTGTATTTAGGGTAAACAAGTATCTAGGACTTATGAAGGTACGCAAGTAGTGTGTGGAGCCTTTGTGCAGCTGCAGTTATATTCACCTCACAAATATGTGCTTCGATGTATTATTACTATTTACAATTTACTTAAGTCAAGTCGTTTTTTAAAGCTTCCTTCGTTTAACGTCCCACCATTATTAATAAAATGAAAAAATTATAATTATTATTACAAATTATACACATCTAACGATAAGTATAGGTACTCACATTACGTGTTGAGGTAGGCATATTTATGGCAATCGTAACTGACGATCATAAGAAAAAGTTTAGTTGCCACTGTTAAGCTATTCAATAATTGTTTTTCTTGAAGCGTTCACAGTATGACTACAAGTAGGAATAGTAAAATTCAGTGTGCAATTAATTATAAATGTAATAATGTAATAATTATTATTAATTTTGACGCTCGCTTCCTTCTCATTCCATTGGTCTTCGTTGTTCTGTTGTTTGTGGACTATTTCTAATTCTGAGTATTTATCGCGTGGGTGTGTGTGTGGTAGGAACTTACAATTATGTTTTTGGTATACTTTGGCTTTCAAAGACCTCCTCATCCTGATAATTTCTTCTGCTATATAAAACAATTTAAGTTATAATTTATTTTGTACTCTCATGTCGCAGTCGTTAAAAATAGTTGTAATCGTACTCGTGACCGCGTAGGTAATTTCTTACGACACTATTTGTGTATATAGTAATTTTACTTTTATTTTTTATCTTAAGGAATAATATATAAGTTGTACAATGTAATTTTTAATTTTATTTAGAATTATTTAGTAATTTCATATTTTGTAGGAATCTTTAATTATACATATATTATTGTAATTGAATGATAAGTTTTAAATGAGTGGTTTAATTGGTTATGGTTAACAGTACACTATGGTGTGGTAAGAGGAACGCCAATTCTTTTTTAGGTTAATTGTCTTTGAATTTTATTGTATTTTGTTTACAATTTATTTTTTCTTATGGATCTTGATGTGTAATCGCGTGTGTGTCGTTATATATTCTTATGTCGGTTATTTGAATTATACAAAATAAGTTACTTACGTGCAATGTGTTGTGTTCTTCTTGTTTTACTATAGTACTTAATACTTACTAATTTACACTCCGCTATTAAATTTTCTTCCCAGCCTATAAAGCCAGCCAGCAACGAAATGATTGGGGTTTTTGAGTATAAATAAGTAATTTAAAGGAAGTAACGCATATGTGTCCTATTGTTTGTCGTTGTGGTTCATGGTATAACCTATATAAATAATGTATACTATAGAGATATAGTGACCAGCAACGACACATCCAGATATATGTATATTTTATTATCGATTCGAAGAGATCGGGGAGTTATTATACAATGTTCGAGAAATGAAATATGAAAGTACTGAGCGGAATTATAATAATTACGGCTTATGATTGTAATACTAAGGGAAATTTAAGGTGAAAAAATAATACGATGTTGATATCATTGAACAAGCTACCTGAAAAAAAAAGTCTATTTTACACATAATTGAAGAGCACGAAATTGCAATTAAAATACAATTATAATTGAGTCACGCAACGTCTCCGTTCCGTCGTTTGGTATAATATTGGCATTGTTAAAATTAGAACTAAAATTTGTAAGTTATTATTACTCTGTCTCTCCGTGTTCTAACTAAAATACAATAAATTTGAATGAAAGTGGTGAGGTAAATGGAAGCAGACGCAGGGATTGCACACCCATTGTACAGTTTCAATATTATCGTGGTTACAAATATAGTAATAATATATAGATATATACTTTACTAGTTAAAACATGTGAAACATGCAATAGTTGTATTACTACTGTACTATGTACTTAACTAATACTGATATACAAGGCATAGTAATGTGATGTTTGTAATTTAGCAGGATTTGTTCATTACAATAAACAATAATTGTAAATTCGATATATTAAGATTAAGTAGCAGAATTAAAATACTTACAGCATATTATGTATTGTAGTATATATTTGTTTGTGAGTACTTGTATTATCAAATAAAAATCCATGTATTCAAATAAAAATAATTACATTTACATAGATTGAAAGATTGGAAGGTTAAAATTGAATTTGAATCAAGACAAGGAAGCAATAGTGGAATTTGTGAGGGCATAATATGCACTACCATATTATGTAGGTACGTAGTTTGATTTTTACTCTGGCCCTGGCTAATAATGAAAGAGTTGATGACTGGAACTGGGGGGGAACCATATAATAATATTATTTAGTTTCATACATGAGTCGCAGTCCAACCAACTCAGGAAGTCTGTGATCCATTGAGGTGCACATTAACGTAAAATTGAGTAATTTGACAGTTATAGTCTACATAAGTAGTGACATTCACGTATTTATTATATTACAAGCAAGATCAAAAATTCAAAGTCGAAAAAGCCTACAAGCCTCTAATATTTAACTATGACTGTTGTGTACATTAAGTATGTACTCTTATATCCTGTGCAAATGCAGATACATGATTTGTGTGTGGATATGTATCTATATATCTATGCCATACGTGAGTCAAATCTAAACGACAAAGGGGAAAAATAATATCAAAGTCAGAGTCAAGGTAGTTAGTAGAATGTAGCGTAAAAATAAGATAATTATTGTTGCAATTTATCTACAAACGAAAATCAAAATATTTATTATTTTTACGTAGCAAACTAAAGAACACAACGCTACCGGTTACCGGTTACCAGTTACATTTTTACATTTTAACGGTAAACCAAAAGCGATGGAGTTGGAATGCAGATTTTTCAATTGTAGCGATTTGATTTGATTTCAGTACTACCTACGTGTATTGTGTAAAATGTATATTATTATGAAGAAAAAAATTTATAAATCTTGTGATATTATAAAGTAGGAAATACAAATATAGTGAAAACAATACCAAAGTACATAAGGAACATATTACATAAAATAATATCAATTTATCACGCTTTCCTTTAAATAAGTTTTCACAAAATTGCTATCTGTAGGTAGGCAGACCTGTATAGTGTAGCGGTATTATGCTGTTTTTCTTGGGCTTTGGCTATGAGCATACATCTATCTTTTCATATGAGGTAAATATATAGGACCAATTCGATTCGATTCGGTGATTCGATTTCGATGTCTCTATATCCAAGTTTATACGACGACTGTAATTAATTGTCAACAAAAAATCTATTTGCAATATATGTAAATCGCTTGCTTCCTTTTCGTTTCTATTTCTGTTTTTTGTCAAGTGTAAGTACGTGTGTGGATTAAGTTAAATATAACGAGTAGCATCCGAATTCTTTAAAAGTGTGAATACGCAAGACTTTTGTGTTTGACGTTCCACGTTCCACGTACGTCAGCCAAAGACCATAGGCACATTCACATAGTATGTATAGCATGTAACGTGTATGTTATCTAACCATACAAAACATGAGTAATATAGATATGACATGACCCTTAACTAGTTCTATTGAGTGTAGGTACAGTATTTACGTATGCGCTAAATTTAGCAAAAAGAAAAATCGTGACTCGAATACTGTCATTGTCAAAATCAAAATTCAAAAGGTAGATAACCGTATAAATTATGCGTAGAGTGTGCTTCATAAGAATTTAGGGATTTTACGTATAATTAATGGCCCATTTTCTCATACGGATTCCGCTGTTTCTTTCCAAAGTACAGCAATAATTTAGTAACACCGCGACCGGAGTTGTGTCTGTGTAGGTATAGTAGATCTGCTCTGCATAGTAATTCAATTTTAAATGCTGATATACGAATTTCATTTTTATTTTGTGAAATAATTATTTTGGAAATGAGTTCCTTGCAAAAAAAAATGGGTAGGTACTTTAAGGAAATTCTTACTATAAAACAAAATTCAATCAAATCCCTAAAAAAATATTTGGTGGATATGGAGTGGCGACTGCGGCGACAGCTTTACGAATGTAGGTAGTAAATAATGCAATTGTGTGGGTGGTACTGGTGGATCTGATTCTGATTTAGGATTTCCTGCAATGCAAATATTCTAAAAAAAAAAATTGGAATCGGAATGATATATAACAACCCATTATTAGCCATGCTTTATGTAGGTAGTCAGTCATGGAGGATTACGAGTATAAACTTATATTATTCGCGAGTCTTAAAGCTTAAAATAAATATTTAATTATATACGCACTGTAAATCTATATACATATAGTTAAGCGTCAATACCATAAAAGAAGTTTACTTAAAAAAATACAAATATTTGAGGAGAGCGGATAAAACAAAATCTATTTTGTGCGTTGCGAGATATCTTTAAACTATCTTAAGGAAAGAAACAATATTATGTAGTAATAATTACTTAATGCACTGTGTGATGTAATGTAGTGGCGATAAGGAGTATCTGCACTATCATACCATATTAACATTAACCGTACCGTTCCCGTAAGTACGACGAAAGCGTGTGTCAAACGTGATGTTAGTTGTAATTTGTAAGTAGTGGTAGGGAGGTTGTTTAAAAACATTTCTGTGAAATTTAGCTGTATAATGTATCAATTTATGAATTAATGAATGCACATGGAATATCGAATATCGTCTGCGAAGAACCAAAATGACTCATTTCCAATTTGAGCTGGAATCAAAATGAGCTATGTCGTAAAAACAAAATGAGAAACATATGCGTAAAATATTAATTAGGAGTTTTTGAAAAATGTAAATTGTTCTATTTACATGTTTTGGAAAAGTGTAAAATGTTCTAATTACATGTTTTTTCAAAAATGTAAAATTTTCTAATTACATGTTTTTGAAAATTCCAGAATGTTCTATTTACATGTTTTGTAAAAGTGTAAAATGGTCTATTTAAATGCTTTCAAGACATATTTCAATATTTTTGTAGATATAGAGGATATTGTTTTTAGCTAAAAATGGAAATGGGTCATTTTGGTTCTTCACCGACGATATTTATTGTACTCCTCCAAAATATGAAAATAATATTGTGATGAAGAGAATGAAATTGATGTGGGGATGATATGGGGATGAATTTACTAAAACTTTTCAAGTTCGAAGATGCGCTGTACCTTGAGTCTTTTGTGTCTATCATTAATTAATTAATTAATTTATGTGTGTAGTTGGAAATATAATTAAACTAATCGTCAGTTTTAATTCAAAAGTAAAAGAATATATTATAGATTCTTGCGGAATGACATAATGTGGCAACTATATATTCGTGTAAAAGTATAGTTCCAGATACTTAGTTAAGACGGACAGAATGATAATGATTATGATGCAGAGGGTAAATAATGTTATTATTCTATATGAAAGTGACTATTTAAGTAAGTACCTGTGCTAAGAGTGAAAAGAAAAGAAGAACAGAATATAATAGAAATATTGGAATGGAAGTTGAATGAGGAATTTTGAATTCTCAAGTACTAACTGTGTACAGTAGAAAGTATATTTATGACTTTATTTAATTACTATGTGAAACACATTGAACTTGTGAAACGTATATTATTTATGAATGAACTTAATATCAGTATAATTATTTAATGTTAATTTATGAAAACAATATTTTATTTTGTCACAAGGTCTGGACAACAGACTTTCCACATTTTGCTCACTTTTTAGTTACGTACGACCTTTTTAAAAATGAAAGTTCTCGATTCTCTCTATACTCATTACTAGACTCTGTGCACTTTTATATTTAGTTAAAAATTAATGTTACTTTACGTGTAAGTGTATTTATAAGTGTGTTTCTGTTTGAGTGTTTTTGTCTGTCACTTAATTCTTTCGTACATGCATGGTCATCCAGTAGTTGAAAGAACATTTAATTAAACTATGTCATTTCGGTGGTGATTGTATCCTGTACTCAAAGAAATGTATGTATTGTATTTATAACTAAAATAATTAATTTATTACTATATGGTTTACAGTAAAACTGCATTCCGTTCTAAGTAGAAGTATATGTTGAGTTTTAAAATAGATGCAGTGTAGATTGTTCTAAGCTAATGACACTTAAGTATTATGTTGTAATTGAAAATTGATGGAAGTTAAGTAGTTCATGAAATGCCGATATACTTATATTTGATTATAATTTATTGCGATTATGTTTCCGTTGAAGTTGAGTACGTATTTAGTGTCAACTTTACTAATAGTCGTTATGCTCTTATTATTGTAAAAAATGTAAAATATACTGTACAGGATTATGTACGAAGATTCAAAATTCAATAAAGGGAAAATATAAAAATAATTGATGTGCAAATCTACTTTTTTTCACATGCTCTTTTCAAAAAAATATATATGAAGCCGATTCGGCTTGGCCACACTTCCGTTCCCTCGTCAGTTTGGATTGTTGTTCGTGACATTAATATCGAACTTCCTTGTTTTCTATCTTTTTTCATATTTTTAAGTAAAATGTCAAAGAAAACTAATTTTAAATTCAACCTAGTTTCATTGGGAAAGAGTGACGTCTGAAGCCTAATCGCGTGTATCTAAAAATTATGGTCTGGATGTTCGAAATTGTTGAAAATGTTATGAATTATTATGGGATGGATGCTCGAAAGAAATTCACAACAGAAATTTTGAAAGACGAACACAAAACTGAAAAGCCATTTATTAAGTTACGTGCATAAAACTAAATGCTCAAATTATTCAGAGCTACAACACCGCCCTGTTCAATCTCCGAAAGCTCAGCCCATGTCAACTGTCATATTTTGAAGGAAGGCAGACTCACGTCGAATTCCCGCTCCAACAGTTGCTCGAGTTCCATCCCTATGAGGGAATCCAGGCCCAGGTCATCAATCGTCGTGGAGGGGTCCATTTCCTTGATGGAGACTTTAACTGCAAGGATACGGTGGACGGCCTCTGTCAAGAGCGGACTAATAAATGATTCGTGTTTTGTAAAAATGTCGTAAATATCCACTTGTAGTCTCCGTGGAGTGTTTTCTAAGAAAATGTCTAAAAATCTGTTCTAAGTCAATTGCTCCCAATTGTCGTGTTTTATTTCAGAATTAGAAATACGTCTTTTCCCTTCGATGTCAAAGTAAGGTGTAAATGCATACTGACTATAATGGCTAAGTGACCACTTTGACTTCTCCGCTGAATAACATCAGATTTAATCCGATTGAGCTCTACTCCTGGGGCGAGTGTTTTACCCGCGTAGTGTTTATTAATGACGGGGACAGTGTCCAATGCTTTCCCAAGTCTGTCCAAATAGCTAAATAGCTTGGCTGGACTGATCGTCAAGGCGGCGAGTCGAACTGGAACAGCTGTTGTTCTGCACACACTGTTGAGTACCGAGGCTTGAATGATGGCGTCCAGAAAAGTTACCCAGTTCCCTTTCCAAGTCACTTCCGCCCATTTCCCTGTGATGAATAAAAGGATTTTCAAGTAATTTAATAATTGAATAAAAAACTTAAATTGTAGGATTTCACTGAAAGCACAGCAACTCACCTTCCATATCCAATCGTTTAATGCTTTGAAAATCCTTCTGTAAATCAAAACCTCGAATTTTGAATTCTTTGTAAATGTCATGTGTTTTTAAATCGTTTTGGTTTTGGCTGGAAATTAAATCAAAATGTGGCAAAGTTAATATCTGAGGTCGGGCACTGTCTACTTGGCTTTTAATAGTTCCTCGTGTAACTGTCACCTCATTCTCATGGATTTCAAAGAAGCAAGAGCCTGGATGACAAGAAGATCTGAGATGGGTTGACTTCTCAGGATTTAAGAATATTGCATGTTCAAAGGAGACGTTTTCAAATGTGACTGGAAGGATGTTGTAGTCAACACCGAGGGAGTCAGCGAAGCTCTTCCATGCAAAGTGTAAATAGCCAGTGGCGGGGAACACAAGGTGATCGTCAAGTTTGTGACCTTCCATGTATTTGTTACGTTGCGGTCATTAATATCAATATTTAATTTTCCCTCGACATATTTCTGCAAGTCAAATGAAAATCGTCAATACTTAAAATAGAAGCCACACTTTTAACCATTCAGAGAGACTTTTATAAACTGTACAAACCGCACAAACATCCGCGTATGCGCAGATCATCTCTCCCGTGGAATGACTAAAGACTCCGTCTGGCCTGATTTTGAGTGAAACCAGTGTGTCATACAAGGCAATCTGGTGGAAAAATATTATCGGTAATAAAGCATCTTTTCAATTTGCACATTTTGTATTCAATTAGACAACAAACAACTTACAAGCGCTACACATTTGTAATTATTTGTTATTAAGAACCTGTATAGCAGCTATAGAACAGTGAGCGTTACGGACATTTTCAAAAATGCTCATGTTGTTAGGCATCAAAAGATGGTCGAGGTCAATACCAGTATTTTTTAAGGTAGCCCGGGAATTCTGAATTGAACTATAAAATGCTTCAATTCTCATAAGTTCATTACCCATTTCCGGCCACTGAGACCCCAGACCAGAAAATACAAACCAAACCAGACGGGGTTTGGAAAACTGCCATGAGGCCACCACTAAAAGGAGATTTATCCGTCACAATCTAAAGGTTTTCAAATTATTTTTTTTGGGTAGAATTTTACATTTTCTTGAATAAATTACCAAAATAACTATATATTTAATATTTTTTCATAAAATAAAGGTTCAAAAAACAAATGTATAATTTTATTATGAAAATCATATAGTGCAGGTGATACCTTAATTGTCCCATCAAATAAATGCGCTGCGCGCTCATTAGGCTCGCTGAAATTCAAATTTGGCGCGATGATACCAACTTGAGCGGAAAGTAAACCTTTCACTATTCCGCAGAGTCCCGCTCCAACCTCGGTATGTCCCAAGCTACTCTTGATAGAACCAATGAGCAGTGGTTTCTGGGGGTTTCTTCCTTTACAGAAGAAATTTGAAATTCCCGCTAATTCTTCGCGATCTCCTGCTTGGGTCCCAGGCCCATGTGCCTCTATGTAGTGAATGGCTTCGGGATCTATTCCTGCCTGGGCGTACACTTCCCTATACAGAGCCTCTTATGACACGCCAGAGGGGAAGTAAATCCCTCGCGCTTTCATTCCATCACCACTCGTTCCAAGGGCTTTGATTGTGGAGTAGCTGGCTGGCCATGGAATGAATGGCTCGGTCACACTTCCCAGTAAGCAGGGAATTAACTGCCATACCAAGTTTGAATAAACTGCTGGAGCAGGCTGCGGTCACGACGAGGCTCGGTCCCTTCAAGTCCAGGTAATGAGACACTTAAATGCCAAAAAAAATCCATTTTTCCCATGCGGGAGAAGCCACTCTCATCCGGGCCCTCTTTGAGTGTCCAGAATGAACTCGGATCCGCCCTATCCGAGGCGACGAAGACGCCCGTTCTCGAGCCTCGTAAATTCCAGGGTTGATGCCTTTAATTTATACGATGCATTTCACAGGAAAATTAAGACACGCATATAATTTCGTAGGAATTACGTTTCATATTTTGACTGTATAAGGTTTATAAAACTAATTACGCGCTGGGCTCGACTAACAAGGGAATGGTTTCACATGTTACCCACCATTTTCAAAACCAACCACTCACAAAAATCAGGCTAGATTTATATAGCACAGATCCAAAGCAATTCGACCGCATTTTGCGTTTTTTGGTCGCAGTGGCCCGCCAAAGTTTAAAAAAATTCAAATTTTGATTTTTTGACACCCTGTAGCTTCTACATTTATTATCCGATTTCGACTTTTGATTTTTTTCTAATCCTTAGGCAGTTTCCTAAAACGTAATTTCAGGAATTTTCAAAATTCAAAAATGCAAGAAAATAACATTTTTGAGGCCCACTTTTTGAAATCGATTTTTTCATAAAAATGAAATTTTTTGAATTTTGAAAAATCCTGAAACGACTTTCTAGAAAACTGCCTAAGTTTTAGAAAAAACTAAATTTCGTCAAAATCGGATTCGAAATGTAGAACCTATATGGTGCCAAAAAATCAAAATTTGAATTTTTTTAAAACTTTGGCGGGCCACTGTGACCGAAAACCGCAGAATGCGGTCGAGTTACTTTGGATCTGTGCTATTTAAAACTAGCCTGATTTTTGTGAGTGGTTGGTATTGAAATTTACGGGTAACATGTGAAACTATTCCCTTGTAAGAGCCATATAGCTACGACTTCAAAAAAAAAATTAATCAGCGCCTGGGAGCCTATTTGAGTAATTACGGTAATATGCGTGTGTAGCATGTAAGGATTTTGTAAACGCTTACCTGCATCCAAAATAGTTTCATACGCAACTTCGATAATTTTGCGTGCAGAGGGGTCCATAAAGGGCACTCGCGCTGCTGGAACACCAAAGAAATTCGCATCAAACTTATCCAGGTCGTTGATGGCGCCAATGCGAGGAGGGGAGGGCGTGGGGATTTTGAACCTTGTTTGTTCCGTGGTCATATCCAGGCCGTTGAGTAGGTTCTCCTTGAATTCGTCAATCGAATCTGATTTAGGGAATCTTCCACTCATCCCTGAAATGACAATCTCGTTCTTATTATCAAGGATTTTGCCCTTAACTTTCTTGCATGTGCTTGAATTTCTTTTTCCACAAGGAAATTGTTTCCATGAGGGTATTATTGCGACTTGAGACGAGACCATTTTGCAACGTGGACTGGATTTTTAGTCATCCAGCTCATTTGACGCAAATAGAAATGCCGCCGCTGGAAAAAAAAGGGCGGCAGTATCAATCAAAATCTATCATCTACC
>JAQFZE010000171.1:0-35785 GCA_034695245.1 Dicyrtomina saundersi
TTTCAGACCCAGAGACTGTGTTCCCCCCCGCATGTGAATGGGTAGCTCCGGGCTTCCCCAAATTCTGCAGCTGTTTAGCTCTTGATGTTGATGGGGTGTTTCTAGGTACGCCACTGGAGCCCCCTAGTACCCCTGATTTGCCGTCGTTTCCATGGTTTTGTACACTAGGTGCGCCACTAGGGCCCCCTCGTGTAGATGGAGTACTACCAAAACCACGGTTAGAAACAGGTGCCCCCCGCCTGGAGCCGCCCCTGCCGCCGATGGACGCGGTGCCCGAATCCCGAACCCCCTTCTTTAAAATTGAAATTCGCTAGAGCCTCTTTGGGTAGCCCTCCCTCTGTAAACTGGCCCGCCCCTGTGCAGCCCAGCCCTTGACGTGAATCCGCCCCTAAAGAATCCATGCCCGCCTCGCTGTTCCGGAATTCGCAGCCTCGACGGTAAATTATTTCTTCTAGGGTCCATGGAAAGTTGTTGTTGTTGTTGATTGAAAGTTGAGTTCTCCGAAATGGCATTTTTAGTACTTGGTCGAACCAGTCCGCCCAATACCGAGTTCCACATTAGTCGGTCCTGGTGGGCCATAACATCCTAAGAATTTTGATGGGGTTGCCAGTTCGGTAGTATGTATGTTGTATGTATGTTGCCAGTTCAGTAGACCCGTATGGATTTGTCCAAATTGAGTTTGCCATGGAATTAAAGGAAGCGGGATAAGACTAGGCTGAATAAAGTCAGTACCTGACGTTGACTGCTCCATGGCCCGGTCCTTTTCCTTTTCAAACTTCCTTTTCTGTGCTCCTGAGTACTTAGGTCTTTTGTTAACGGGCTTTTCAATGGGCCCATCTTTATTGCCTGCATCAGACATTCAAACATCTTCTGTAAATTTTTTCTTCTCCTTTTCCCGTTCCAGTTCACTAGCAATTTCTAATTCCATGGTACGTTGTCGATCAAGTTCAGATTTATTTCCCAAAGAGTCGTTACTATCCTCGTTCATCCCAATTTCCTGGTCTAATAAGGATAACTCTTTCAGATTTCCAGTGATTGTGCTCCCTGGTTCTGCTGATGGTACTACATACATTGGAATATTGCTAGTGTTAAATGGAAACTCTGTGTACAGGTACATGAAGCCAGTCAGCCAAAGCCGCCCAGCCCAACCCCAATTTGTGATTGCAAAATAAATAGTCAATTCTTACCTTTATCCATGGTTCTTGTAACTCGGATTACTCACTGAGGTATGTGACAGATATTTTGAACACTTTGAAAACTTTAATCAGCTTTTGAAATAGAAAAATACAAATTTTTTTGAATTTGAAATCAAGACGATCGGTAGATCTAAACTTTTCAAATCTCGCGCGCCAAGCATCTCCACAGTGCTGGTAGGTTACCTATTTAGGTTAATATGAATTCTTAATATCTATAAAAGATGTTTGATTTGATTTAAATATGTACTACTGTTATTTTAGGGATTCTAATTACGTGTTCCATCAACTTTGTTACCTTTGATAAAAGTATTTCGTAGATATCAAAAACATCAAAACAAGAAGCAGTGAAAAGAATAGACTTACTAGTTAGAAACTAAGATTGATGTTTAATAAAAGTAACTTCTTGTTAGTTGTGAAATGTAAGTAATTCTATATTCATTGAAACTACTAATTATGTAAAACTAAGATTTAATTGAATGTCGTCTGAAATCAAAAACCTTACTTTTTTGGCATCTATAATAAATGTTACGCTTCATCATTTTTGATTAGCGTTGAATTACAGTTGCAACTGCATGTTGCAAGAAAAGTACCTACCCACATTAGAAACAAGTACAGTCTTTCTCATGGTCCAAACTTGTATGTTTCAGTAATATCTCTTTTATTTAAATTGTAATTGATTTAACTTCTAAAGTTCCTTAGATCGTTAATAATGCACAAGATAGAAAACCATAGCTACGTCATTTCGTAACTTTACAAAAATAGTATTTACAAATCATCTTGTTTATCTGCATCTTCAGATTGCGACAGGTGGTATATGTAAAACAAAAATTTAAATGTCACATACCGCATTTGTTCAAATATACGCCCGGTTCCTGCTACATTTTTCGGAGTCACAGATTTGGTTTTGCATCAATTTAAACAGTTGATAGTGAAACTCACTCATGCAAAACCTTCTTATTTCCTAGCATTCAGTGTTAATATGCCGGACCAAATATACAAGGTTATTTTTCGGTTTCTTAATCCTGTTACACTTTAAAGCACCCACTTTGACATGAAAATGGTGACAGAAGTTTTAAATTAAAATGAATGTGGATAATATGACATGTAATAAAATTCGTATCCCAAATATTTTCGTGCCGGCACTACTTGCACCGTATAAGGTGGCGATATTTTTAAATTGAAACGAATATGAATGGTGTGATATATTATTATGACTTTCCTATCTCAAACGTTTTTGTACCACCTCTACTCGTACCAGCGCCACTTATCTGGCACTAGCAAAATTCGTACTCATTAAAATTGCATTCGTACTAATGTTACCTTGCTCACAAGTATCCCAAATAGTCATATAAGTGCTGTTGTTACATATGTTTACACGAATCTACAGTATTCGTACTGTCACTATTTGTGCAGGTTCAACACAGCCAAATCGTTCATGTGCTAGTGTTGCTGGGCCTGAGCCCACTCGTTTCAGCACTACTCGTAACCCGCTACTGCCTTTTACCACAGCGCGTACCTAGCCCAATCTGTTCAGTGGTATAAACAACAAAACAAGTACATTATCCACTGGTACCTGCGATATTCTTGTCATGCCAACTCGTACAAGCATAACTCGTAGAATCAAAACGTCCATCTATCTCACTTGTACCGGCACCATTCTTACTATGGCAAACTCTCACGTATAACTCGTACCCTTTCCACTAGTAATACCAAAATTTATACTCAGCCTACGCGTGCCAGTGCTATTCCTGACAAGCCCGTTCATATCACTGCCACTCGTACCCTACCCGATAGTATCACCAAAACCCGTACTAAGCCCTCTCGTACCCCCGCTATTTGTATCAAGCATATTCGTTTCCGCTTATCTTATTTATACAGCAGGGCTTATTTCAGCCCCAGCACTTACTGGGGCTTCTGGCAGTTATTATATTTATTAGACCAACAGCCTGGCGATTATTTGAGACCTAGCCCGTATTTGTCATTTAGGGTAAAAATAAATTCAAAAACTTTTAAGCTACACAGATGTAGGTTTACATTTAACGTTTTGCACGCAATTTCATTAGAAGATCCAACATTCCAATGTAGAGAACCACAATGTACCGTATTCGTTTTAGCTGATTACTAGACGATATACGGTTCTCCTAGTCGTCGAGTTCAGTTTTACTTCTAATCTAAAAGAATTGCATGCTTATGGAAATAAAATTACTGATTAGAGGTTAAGGAACAAAACGGATCTTGGTTTGTAGACTAGATGTGAGTTTCTTTTGTAATCTATCATACCATAATATTATAATATAATTATTCGTTTCAATGATGTGTACTTACATGCAAATGCTTGAGGGTCCGTCCGTGAATAATGTTACCAAAAATTCCTAATTTTACGGACCCCTTCACCCCTATGTCATCTGCTTAACCAATAAAAACATGGTCATACTCACCATGTCATGCTACGAATACTCGACTCCGCCCACTGACCCAACTGGTGACATCATTTGTGTACCATCTCTGACATAGAAATCTGAGCATTAGCTTTGCTGTACTTTGTATTGAATTTTCTGTAAAACCATGCAGCCCTACGGGACCATTAGACATCTATTAGAGGTTCAAGCTGCTCATCCTTTTACAATGGCGTGCATACCAAAAAATGGATTGGTGTGTTAACAATTTAAAATTTTTGAATACTCAATTAACTCTTATAAAACACAGACACAGAGTACCGTTCTTACAGTAGTCAGGTGAAGCTATTTTTGCTCATTAACTTCTTTTGTATTTTGCTTTTGAATCTTAAGAAAGTTGTCGACGTGGCGTAGCCATTTTCAATTTCTACTTTTTCAGTCATTTCTGTCCTCCCCCTACCCTGGTGCGGTGCTACATTTCCGATTCCCGTAGTTAGCAGTAACAAATAACTAGACATATCTTAAATTCAAAAAAAGTGTTTTTAACCAAAAGTAAGCCGTTTAGGTTTTCTCATTTTGTTGTGTATAAAAATATGACAATATTTAATCAGTAAATCAGTGGAAAATTAATATTGTTAAGTATTCATAATAATTAAGAAACGAGAAAAGGTATTTTTATTCTTGGTAATGAGCAGAGTCCACATTCCATAGTGAATTTTATTGCTATTTTCTTCTGCTAGAAAACTTTTCTACACTACGTATTATAATTATACTGACCCAGCACTAAAAATATTACCTTTTTTTGCTGTTTTTTTTCAGGTTTTAAAAACTTAATCTAAAGTCATGGGTCCGCGTCCGTCACAGTGGAGTGCCGAGGAACTGCAACAGTTTTTTCTGGCAAATGAGTTGTCATGGTTAGCAACTGCAACAAAGGTACATTATTGGTTTATATATGATTTTACTAAAATACTTTTTAAATTCTACTTTAACGTAAGAAATGTTAATTGAGCTTTTGGTAAAGGACTTACCTGTATGTACACCGTTTCTGTTTCGTCATTAATTATATTGTTTATTTGTAGGGAATGACGGGTTGGAATTTCTTGAGCTTGACAGAACCTGAAATACAGCAGCTTGGAAAGCCCGATTTGGATCAGACCAAATTAGATATGATTGTTAATTGGATCAACTATTTGAGGGTTCTATACATGGGGGAACAATTTAATGGAGATTCTGATTAAATCATTGGTCAAAATGCAAATTACACAATTTTGAACATAATTTGGTGTTAGATCAAAGTATATAATTATACTCGATCGTCGGTTCAGTGATGATAAATAAGTTGGGATTAGAGATTTACTTTGAAGTTCTTTTATTTCAGTGATAATTTCCACAGTGCTAGAGCTAAAATAATCTATGTCTGATCTGAGCCGATTCCAAATTGAGATTATATTATAATATTCCATATTGTGATTTCCAATCCTCGGATGATTATTATTACGCAGTAATAATAATCCTCCACGTCGCTTCATTCCAATCTCGGGCTCGTCGACCCGTCCATTTAAGACAATGAAAATGTAGATAGAACATATTAGCATGTTCTCATTATACACGGCCAAAGTACAGCGTTGGAATGTCCACCGCTGCACTTTCCGTGTGTTTGGCAAACAACACCCACGGATGCATAACTGCTGATGCAGCGAAGGTTGGGATCCGTGCACAAATTGTGTACTGATCTAACAGCCCCCCTACAAAAGGACCCGATCTCCTGATCGGTCAAGCTCACACTCAACCTTCGATGCTTCAACAACCATACTGTTAATAATTTGCTTTTCGATCATTAATTGAATCCAATGCTAAGTTAATTTTAACATCAATTAGTTGTCTAAATATGAAATAATTCACAATCATTACAATAATTTCAAAGTTATTACTTTCTTTCCTGCTTCCAGTTCCAATTTTGATAATCTTTTAAATTAAAGTCAAAACTCAAATAAATACCCAAATATTAGGACTCTGTGTGACTTCCAACTTAGGATTCATTTCAATCAATTTCATCGAATGCTTAATAAATATTAAATTGAATAAATGTGTGATACTAGTTGCTATGTCAGTTTTGTTAGTTATTACAAGTGATTTTAAGTGCTATGTGTTGATTATTTATTGATTAAGTGTTTTATTTTTGTTCTTTTCTTCTTTTAGATTTTAATTGTTGCTAACTGCTAAAATTGATTTTTTATGTGCTTTATTATTTTTTTTTATGTTTTTATTTTGTTTTAGGCAATTTCCTTCATGATTTATTAATCTAAGCTAGTTCTATCCGCTGTAGCATTCATGCTACCCTGCATCTCCTCTTCAAAAAAAACTGTGTCCCACAGTTCCAAGATTAATACTTGAAATTGCAAGAAAAAATGAAATAAAATAATAATTCATACTAGTTACATCTGCGAATATCCTACGATGGTGTTAGTAATGGTTAAATTTAGGCTAAGAGATAGGAAAATTTTTTAAAATCTGTTAAATATTGAAGTTAAATGTATATACTTAAGTATGTTCTTCTAGCTATGCTAATTTTTATGTAGTTTTATCTTTTGTAGTTATTTTTATTGATTTTGAGTTCTGTTATGTTGTGTTTTTTTAATGTTGTGGAGGGTGGGAATGATAGATGTTTGGTCATTGGAGGGCGGGACTTGGGTCAGGGGCCTGCATCTCGTTCATATCCACTAACATCAAAGAATCTCGTACATGGAAATCCATACCGGTTTGGCTTTTACTTCTGATGATTGACTTCGCCGCTGATTTATGTGTAGACTGTTTGGTTTCCGCAACTTTTAGCTGGCCCAATACAACATCTGCGTTCGCTCTGCTTTTGTTGTAATAAGTAGTTGAAACTTCACCATCTTTGTTAATTTTTACAGTTTTAAATCTTTCCGATCTGGCCAATTCTGTAACTGTTGGAACGCTTCTGTAAGTTCTGTATTCCTCGTAATATTTGAATGCAATGTAAGCGATGAGTCCAATTAGGATAATTAAAACGACCAAAGTGGTTTCGATGGTAATTCCAACGCCGATGATCCAATTTTTCGTGTTTGCTCTAGCGCCCGGCACTAGTACTAAAAGCTGTCCAATATTGAAAATTTTGCAGGTTAAAAACATTAGCCATATTAATATTAACCAATTTAGCGTATGTGTTCCCCATCCGAGGTGTCAAGTGATATCCCAGTATTCTTCTTTAGCTGCTAATTTAGCCACATCTGATCTGAGGTCTGCGTCAATTGCTGAGGTGTCTAGTGGAGGTGTTGAGATATCAAGATGTGGTGTTGTAACGTCCCAGTTGATATTCAGTATAGACGTTAGATTGTCATAGATGACGGATCCCGACATTACTGCTGCTTCGACTGTGCTCCATTCAGACGGTATTACATGGTAGATTGAAGGTATATCTGTAGTGTCTGCGCGGCATGGGAATTCTGGTGTGATTTCGATTTCATTTCCTCTCATAACGCAATTACATGGTAAGGTAATTTCAAGTGCTCCTGCCTGCTGAAGTGGTTTAACTTTGTAGTCTACTCCCGATTTACATGAGATGATGAAGTGCTCGGCCGGATTGATGACTGAATAGATATTGCTTTCCAACTGGGTCACGAGTGTTTGAATTTCTTCTCTGGTGGTTAAAGTTTCACATGTATAAGTACATGCCGCCGTTAGTTCCGCCACTGATGATTGTTTGAAAAGTGCTTGGGCACATTGTGGACTCATTGTTGGTGAGATATGAAATCTAGGGAGATAGCAAAGCTGGTCTCTCCTTGGGTTGCAGTGATCAAGCAAAATTCCGGTTAATGGTAGAACTGTATCCCCAAATGTTGCCACGTATGATGTTTCTTGTCGAATAATGCACAAGGCGTTTTTGTACAAAAACGGAATCGTCGAAAGCTGATATAGTCGCCAATTATTGTTTCTTCTAGTTGGTACTTTAATGGTTACTGTGAGTTCACTCTCTGAAAATTGGCACATTGCTATTGGGACTTGATAATACTGTGATAATTTATTTATTAAAATAGCCAAATAATTTCCGTGCTTTGCAAGTTCCTTTGATAATTCCTTTAAATCTCGTTCTAAAATTTCGGGGGTCACAATACTGGCTGGGATTAATTTAGATCGACATTCAATCGTCGTTGCTTTCCAATCTGCTGTTAACGTCAAGTGATAGATGGCTTGCGAATTTCTAATAATTAATTTTGCTAACTCCTGATCGTTTTGAAATGATATATTGTGACTGCGTCTCTGATCTTCTTCAAATGGTGTTGTCATGTTCCGAATAGCGTTTTGTACTTGTGCGGCATAACTGTTGAATGTAGAGGTTGTTGCTACTAAATCTTCATGTTCTTTGACCAATAATTTCTTCAGCTCTACTACCTCGTTCATACGATCTTCTTTTTCAGCCACAAATAACTCTTGCACGCTGCTGTCTGTTGCTACTCCAAAAGCCCAATGCCAAAAGTGTCCGACCCATTCAAAAGGGTTTCCAAGGGTTCGTTTTGTTCTTGTCTGTAACTGATTTTCCATGAAATTAATTGTTTGTTTTGCTGATCGACGAACTTGATCTAAGATAATGTTTTGCTGCTGGGCTGCATGACATATTGGTGAGTTTGAGCAGGTTTGGTAGGAAAACATTTCTGATTTGAAGTCTGGGATTTTGGTCTCAAAAAATCTGGGAATGGAATTCTCATAGATAATTGTGTTGGGCAGCTCGGTAATATGAACTCCCCTGCGAACTTTAACTCTCGGTTGTTCTTGTCCAACCGCCATTGAGGATAAGAATAGAAAAATCAACGCTGACCAAAAAATAGATGTCGGGACGGTCGAGATGTAATTGACGTTAGCCGCTTTCCTTTTACGCAGATTATATCTTTGTTGTTCTGGTGCTTCGACTTCTAATTTTTGTAGATGATCCTTCTCTTTGATTTGAGGTATTACAGTGTTGTTAACTTGCTTTGGTTTTCGTCCTCTTTTCTTGGGTTCCGTGGTTGCAACCTTGTCATTACTTTGTAATATTGCTGCGGGTATGTCGGGGTCGTCTTCTGAGTCCTCTACGTCAACACCTGTAACTTAAGCCTTGTCCAATTTTAAATTTTCAAGTCCTTGTTTTGCAATGTCAGCTAAATTTCCGAATGCTAGTTGAGATGGGTTTTCTGATGTATCTGATTGCTGTCCCGATAGTGGTAACACTTCTGGAGTTTTTGTGACTTCTTCTCTGACGTAATAGGGCTTCATTCGTTCCATATTGATGGTGATGCTGTAGATTCGGTTCTTCTCGGTTCTACCCTCCAATTTATATACGTTCTCCTTTATTTTTTCCATTACTATTAGTGGTCCCCAATAAGGCTGATGTAGTTTTTGGGCTAGCCCTCTTGTCTGTGTTACTTTTTTAATCAATACCAACTCTCCGATTTCGTAGGTTCTATTGCTTCTGGTGTTGTTATATCGCACTGCGTACTTTTGTTGTTCTGCTTCAATGCCTGCTTTAGCTATTTCTCTTGCTCGTGTGACGACTTCTAGATGACTTAATGCGTCTTCCTTGTAGATTTTTGGTACGTTAGTTTCCAGAGGGTATCGCGGTTGATAGCTTAATAATAGAAAAGAAGGTGTGTAATTAGTGATTTTGTGGACTGAGGTATTTATGGCGAAGACAATGTAACTCAAGAACAAACTCCAATCCTTTTGATTTGACGATGTGTACATCCTGATACATGTTTTGAGAGTTCCGTGGGTTCTTTTGACGCACCCTTGGCTTTTTGCGTGATAAGGTGTGCTGTAACTATTAGTTGATCCTGACAATTTTGTAATTTCCTTAAATACTTGAGACGTAAAGGTAGTCCCCAGATCACTTTGAATCTCTGCTGGTGTTCCAAATTTTGTAAAAACATCTTCTGATAAAAATTGTGCACATTCCAACGCTGTAGCTTCTTTGACTGCTCGGGCTACCAGGTATTTAGTTAAGTAACATATGGCTGTGATAACATATTTAAATCCCTGCGTGCTCCTTGGGAATGGTCCCATGACATCTATTTGTATTTTCTCAAAAGGTTCTGCTGGTACCGAGATGAACTGCATTTTTCCATCTGGTTTTCTTCGTTCCGTCTTGTTAATTTGACAATTATGGCAGGTTTTCACATAGCGATTGATCTCTTGATGCTGGTTGTCCCAATAAAATCTAGTTCGAATTTTCTTAAAGGTTTTGTTCATGCCCAGATGTCCTGCTGTTGGGCTGTCGTAAAACGCAAAATAAATACGTGGTTTCCAATGCTCTGGTGCTACGATAATGTCATCCGGTCCACTACCCTCGCTATTGTTGTAGTACAATGTTTCTTTAATCAGTTTAAATTTTGTCTTTATTTTTAGAGATGCTGTACCGTCTTCGAGTGCTGTCATGAGAGCTGCTAATTTTGGGTCTTGTCTTTGTTCTTTATGAAATTTTTCTGTGGTGATTATCCAAATAGGGATTTCTAATAGGTTTCCGTCTGGGTGTTTTTCAACTTGGGAATATCTACTTAGAGCATCCGCCAGATGGTGATGCTTGCCGGCTACATGGCTAATTTTTGTGATAGAGTATTCTGATAATAACAACGCCATTCTTGTCAATTTGAGTGATATCTCTGATTTCTTTGCTGTGAGTATGAAAGCCAGAGCTAAATGGTCAGTTTCCACTTCGAATTGGACCCCTCTCAAAAATATGTCTAATTTTTTAATACTCCAAGTGATGCCTAAGAGTTCGATTTCTGTTGTGCTGTAGTTTCTTTCCGTTTTTGTCAATTTTTTGGATACATAGGCGATTACCCGCTCTGTTCCTTCCTCATCTATCTGAAATAGTGCTCCACCTATGCCGTCTAAACTTCCGTCTGTTCTCAATATTGTCCTTCTGTCTGGCTTGCAATGAGTTAATATTGGATATGTAACCAACGCTTCTTTTAGTTTCTGAAATGCTTGTTCTTGTGATTTGTTCCATTGAAACCTGTTGTTTTTGTTCAGCAGTGATGTCAGGGGTTTTGCAACTTCAGCGAATCCCTTGATGAATTTTCTGAAATATCCCGCTGCTCCCAAAAAACGTTGAATGTCTTTCACTTTCTGTGGTGTTGGAAATTGGCTGATAGATTCTACCAGTCTTTTGTTTGGTCTGATGCCTTCCTTGTTGATTACAAATCCTAATATTTCCAATTCTTCATATCCCAGATAACATTTTGTTGGCTTGAGGCGTAGGTTATGTTCTCTCAGTCGTTGGTGAAGTAATCTTAAATTTTCTACGTTCTTGTCCACTGTTTCTGTTCCCACTATGAGGTCGTCAATGTAGTTGTCGACAATGTCATGCTTTAAACCAATCAAAACGATATCCATCATCATGCTGAAGTAAGATGGTGAATTTATTAATCCGAACGGTAAATAGTTGTACTGAAACGTTCCCTCGAGGCACGCGAATGCTGTCTTCTCTTTAGAATCTTCGTGGATCTCGCACTGAAGAAATGAGCTTTCAAGATCCATGCTGCTAAAGATTTTGGCGTTTCGTACGCGGTATAAGATGTCTTCTACGTAAGGTTGCGGGTAAGCAATAGGCTTAGTTATCTGATTAATTGATCTAAAGTCTATACATAATCTCGTAGCTTTCACTCCTGGTGTATCCGATTTTTTACTTGCCAATACGCAAGGCGATGACCATGGGCTTATGGATCGTGATATAATTCTTTGCTCTAGTAACTTTTTTACATGTTCCCGGATAAGTTTATTGTTTTCTTCGCTGGTTTGTCGATATCGCTGTTTTATCGGCTTATGAGTTCCAGTATCGATTTCAAATTTTAGCAGTGACCATCTTCCAGGTTGAGCTCCTTTCATCATATAAACATCGAAAAAATCTCTTACTACGTTTCTGAATTGTTCTTGGTCTTCTTCGCTCAGATCCGGGTTGATTTTTACTTTTCTTACTTCTTCTTCAATGTCTATTTGCATGATTTCATGATCTGTGCTAGCCTTGTTTTAAATGGATATTGAGTTAATGTATTGGAATTCTTCCTGGATCTCTGCGGCTATTTCATTAACTTGCTTTGTTGTTATTTTTTGGTCATCTCCGAATGATTGGGTTTCGAATGGTGTAATTTTGAATAGCTGATAGATATTTGCTTTGCAGGTGTATGCAACTGCTACAACTGTGTTTTTGCTTATCGTGATATCTTCCTCTGTGAGATTTGAGAGTGGCAGGCTACCTGTTCTTTCTGATACAAAGATTTCACACATAGCGATTGGTACTGATTCTTTCTGGACCGGTGCTGCTACTGCCGTGTATTTATTTGGTAGAATCATTTTTGATGTGTGGTATACTTGCGCCTGCATAAAGCCGTTTGCTGGTAAACTGATTGTTTTGGTTAATTTAAATTTAATTTGTTGGCAGCCTGGTTGATTTCTGACATAATCCTGGATGGTAGGGATGTCGTCATCGTCGTCTTCTCCTTCCTCAACCTGTAGTCTAATGTAGTTAATTATTTTATCTTCCATTTGATCTGAGCTGTCCCCGGAATTTATTCCTATAGATGGCCGTGCTTCCATGCTTCTGTCTCCCCCACAGCTGTTGATGGTGTCTAACCAATTCTGTTGGAAATAGCTGGTCTGTGGCGCTTGAGTAACTGACAGCGGTTTTGGTCTATTATTTAATGTTAGTGGCCATGTTGATTGTATATATCTTAGTTTGCTGTTAGTTGTGCTAAATGCGACGTTCTTGCCTAATGTTAGATCTATTGATACTGCGTGTATTTGAGCATCTCCGTGTGGTTGGGTTGACAGTTTGTGTCCGTCCAGACTCTGCGTAGTTGTAACTGTTGGTGTTGTGATCGTGTTTGTGTATGCTGTTCTGTTTTCTTTGTGATTATTGATGTCAAATAATTTTTTCGGAATTAGATCTGCATAATTTCCCCCCAACAGTGAATTTTGATGAATCTGTAATTTGATTTCCTCTCTTATTTGTTGCCCAATTGATTCTTCATAGTTTTTTGTATTCATGGCTGGTAATGGCTTTGTTGCTTTGCTGATTTCTTTCTTGTTGATATCATCCACCTTGATAATTTGATCCTTCTTTTCCTCATCGCTGCTAGTTTTTTTTGCTGTTTCCGGGATGATCGATTTTAACCAAGTCTGATTAATTCCAGCTGCTATCTGTGCTATATCGCTTTTCGATGGTATTTCCTTGATGCCCTTTGCTGTTGGTGCTGCACTGATCTTTGTGTTTTTCCATGTTACTATTTTTGTCTTCTTATGATAATGCTTAGGTGCTTGTGTTCCCTGCTGGTTGATTATGATCTGGGTACTTGGCTGATTCCTTGCCGTTTGTGTTTCTGGGGAATTTTGTATTGTGAATTGAGATGGTTGCGTTGTCTCGTCATTCTTTGTCTATGATGTCAGTGTTGTATTTTTGTCATTGTTGTCTGGGAACGAGTGGAGAGCGACTCCCTCGCCTTTGTCTGTAGCATGCTGTCGTATTTTGTTGATATCAGTGTTCGTTCTTGTATTCTCACTCAGAAGTTGCGCAGGCTTCTTTGTGGTGCTTAGAGTAACATCTGCATTGTTACGTCTAGTTACCATTCCATTAGTAGCTTCGAAGATGGCGTCCCAACTGTGAAGATTTGAAATCGGTAGCTCGACGTTTCGGTTTGCTGATTCATTAGCTCCGTTGTTAATCTGTATTTCTCTAAATTTTTCTGTTCCTATACATAACAAACGTTTTTTGCAGTCTGTTTTGATGAAAGGGATTTTTCCAAAGTGTTCACTTGCCATTATTCCCTCGCCGTGGTTTACTATAATTTTGAATTTTTGGTGAAAGTCCTGGCCTATAAGGACATCCGCTGGTGTTTGGTCTGTCACGTAGAAATCAAATGTGAGTTTGTGACAATTGAAGGCAACTGTAGCTGTTACTATGCCCGAGTCCGAAATAATGTTGTCATTAACGTCTTTTAGTCTGTTTCCTGCGGTGCGTCTGTTCGGGAATAGTCTGGCCTGTTTCGGTGATATGAGACTGACTTCAGCGCCGCTGTCCAAGACTATTGTTACCGGTTGATCATATATTTCTCCTGTAACTTTGATCATGCTGACCTTTTTGTCTGAGGTATAGTTTGATTTCTGTTTGGTTACCGTGTCAGGCTGATTTTCTATGGTTTTAATTTTTGTTCCGAATTGTTTGCTGTGTGCTTTCGTGGATGCTGTTGATTGTGTGTCTGATAAGTTTCTTCTGTGTTTGTAATTTTGTGTCCTATTATTGTATTGGTCTTCAAATGGTGTCTTGTCCTTGTAGCTTGCCATGCGATCTTTGTACAAATTACGTTGTTTTTCTCGAGATTTTGTGAGGCTACATATGTGGTCGTCGTCACTGTTTTCTGTGTGTCCGTTTGAATCTGAATCATTGCTGTTTGTTTCGCTTAAAGTTAAAAAATCATAGCTGTGGCTCTGTGTGTCTTTAGCGATGTCCTGGTCATTGCCATTTTGTGGATTTTGTTTTATGTTATTTTTATTGCTGCTTTGTCTTTCCCTTATTCCCTTGTTAGTTTTTTGGCTCTGCTGGTTCCTGTTCTTTATGTTTTCTGTATTACTTTCCAAAATTTGGTTATTCCCTTCCAGTGGACCTTCATTTTTCTGCTTGTTTAGTTGCTTTTTGATGTTAGCCAATTGATTTAATTTTTCCGTGATAATTTGTCCTTCCCTGTTACTGCTGTTGCCTGGTTGGTTTATTAAAGTCTGTTGTAATTTGCTAGTATTTCCGTTAATGCCATAAGTTTGGTGATAGTGTTTAGCCGGCCCGCTTGGTCCGGCTCCTATGAGTTTTTTGGGTGCTGTGTTCCGAAGTTTTGCCCCCCCTGAGCTCCTTCTGTCTGCTGATTTTGATTTCCTGATGTTCTTGGTGGTATGAATGGAGTGCTATAGTTGCTACGCTGTTGATTTTGATTGGTTTGATTTCTCTCTTGATCTGATCTGTAGGTATTCAGCATTGGTGGTGGGCGATTTGGTCTATCATTGTTTCTCTCTTTCCAGTCCATGTAGTTTGTCCTTTGTTTAGTTTTACAGTAGTTCGCGAAGTGGCCATAGTATCCGCATCGCATGCATTTTATGCCGGATACATCCCGCCTGGGTGCTGATGGTCGATTAGAATTTGGTATTGTTTGTGGTTGGTTGTTGCTTGGGTGTTGTTGTGGTACCACCTGTTGTTGTGGTACCTGCTGTTGGTATCCCATTTTCGGTAAGTATACTTGCTGGTCTGGGGCTGGGACAGGTGTGATAGCATTTGTGGTGATGTTTCCAATTAACATTTGGGTTAAGGTAGCCAGGTTGTCCTCTACTCTGCTCAGTCGTTGTTGTTCTGTTGATTGCACACCGTTGTTTGCCGAGATAGAAACCTGGGCTATTGCTCGTGTGATTGATGGGGTCAACATTGACTCAAGACCACCTGGTCTGCTGTATTCGTGTATTCTTTGTTCCAACTGTGCTATAGTGGCAGGTATATTGCCGGTCATCATCTGAGTTCTGGCTTGCATGTTCATTCGTTTTATAATCATTTTGATCAAGGTTGGTTCCGGTAGGGTTCTAATGCTATCTCCGAGATAGTAGATTATCCGCTGGTAAAAGGTGATAGCCGTTTCATTTGGCTCTTGGCATTGCGCGAGAACTTCATCTAATTCTTGTGGTTCTGTCTCCATTTCTTTGGGGCAGTTTGCTGTAAACGTTGCTATGAATTGATCAAATGTAGTAAGGGGATTGTCAATTGATGGGATATTGTTGGCGAACCAACGTTGAGCGGTTTTTGATTCAAATGCCTGAGCAAATCTTTGCTTTTTTTGTACGTCGGTGAGCGGCTGTTCGTCGGCCCAGAGCCTAAACGTTCTAATGAAATTTTCTAACGTCCTCGTTGTTATTTGATCTTTGCATGTAGGCAGGGGTTCGCGATTTGGTGTGTAGAATACGTTATGTCTTTGTAGATTCGGGTCCTGATGACCTTGTCCCCCATATCGCTGTATTGCATTTTGTAGTTGAGGTGCTTGTTGTTGATAGCCGTTGTTTATCAACAGCGGTGGTGCAAAGACTGGTGCTGGTTGCTGGAACAGCGGTGCTTGTTGTGCTGCCTGATACATTGGAATTTGAATATGAGGTGCCGCTGGTGGATTGTATTGAGCTTGCTGTGGGGGTTGTTGTTGTTGACAGCTTTGTGCCGGTTGCGCTTGTTGTCGCTGATAAGCTGGAATATATATGCCTGAGGGTGGGGCTGGTGGGTGAGGATGAATTTGTTGCTGTGGGATTGCCGCGAAAGGATTATAATGCTGATTTTCTTGCTGTTGATTCATGATATTCAAGTTTTGTGGTTCTATTACTGGTTGAGCAATACTAAATGACGAATTGCTCCAAAATGGGTTTGAAAGGAGTTCTCGTTCTAAAGTGTTGTCTGATAAATTTGCCGGAAAGCTTATTACCGTGCTTGTGCTATTCGATGGGCTTGATGATTCTGAGCTTGGTGAGCTAGGTGGTCCAGGTGCTGCTTGATTCACAAAATCTTGTACGCGTCTGCGGTTTGCTTCCTGTATTTCGAGATTTCTTCTTCGTTCTCGTAGTCTTTGACTTAGTTCAATCTCACGTTGCTCTTGGTCGTTGTTTGGTGATGCTGTGATATTTCTTAAGAGATCCTGATGTAAATTTAATGTTGATTGATTGAGTCCTCTGGAGTTATATCCGTTTACGTTATTAGTTGTTTGATTTTGATACTGGTCAATAATTTGGGTGTTTCTGCTTTGTGTCCGAATGTTTTCCAAGTTGCGTTGTCCGATAGGTGTAGGTGGGTTTTCAGTTCGCAGTATTTGAACTGAGTTTAACTGTGCCGCTGTTATAAATTCGTTGCTTATGGCTGGTATAGCCTGTGTTTCTGGTCTTCTTGATTGTCGTGTTGGTCTTTTAATTGGTCTTGGTGGGGTTAAATCAGCAAAGCGAGCCTTAAATCGTCTATGTGCCGCTTGAACCGGAGTTTCGGCTGATCCGTGAAGTTTTTCACCTAATTTGCGTTTTTTCGCTTGTTGTTGGGTCTTATCAGTTATAATTTGTTGCTGTTGTGAATTTTCTGTTGCCGCTGGTATTGGTAAGAATGGGTTTGGTTTGACTGGTGCCGGATTTGGTAATGGGGCCGAAAATGTTATTGGCTTGAGATTAAGGTGGCCGTTGCCGCTGGCGATTGTTCCGATTGAGTCTTGTTGTGGAATTTGGGTACTTGCAGCTTGTTCTAATTCCTCTTGTAGGTTTCCTGTATGAATACTTCTATTCAATGTCAAATCCGGTGAATTGTTAGCTGTTTCTGCTATGATGTTTTCGATTGAGAGGCTTGTTGTGGTGCTATGATTTGACTGATCTAATATGATCGGGTCTTCTTCGATGACTTCGTCGGATACGTGTTGTGTTGTCTGATTTAAATTTTCAATGTTTTCGTTGTTGTCGGCGATTTCCGTTTCTGATTCTTGAGTGGTTTGAGCTTCGTTGTCTGATGTTGATACTATAATTTCTGCTATCACCTCTGATCGGTTTCGAAGGGCTCTGTGGGCCGCAGCCGCAGCTGTTTGTGGTCGAGGGGTAGAAGGCTCTGAATGACCTCTTATTGGAATATTGTTCGGGGTGGATGTATGAGTCGGTCGGTCAAATTCAATTGTGTGATTTTGATTATGGTAGATAATAATGTCTGCTTCGGGTTCGATGCTGCTTACTGACGACATGTCGTCATGATGCTAATTTTGCTTCTTGTTGTAGGTGCGATCTTGTTATTCTGTTGATATTTTGATTGCCAAGGGTGTTTTCAGTTTATTTTTGTTTTTGAAGATGTGTGACTTTCTTTTTAAATTTGATTGTTGAGCTTGTTTTTGAGTTTTACTGTCTTCGCATATGATTTTGTGAATTTTTGATTTTTAATTCAAGGGTGGGTAAGGAAGGGATAGGAATTTTGTTTATTCAAAAATACTAGGCCTAGCTTTAATTACTTAAAGTAAAACCGAAATTTGTTTAAATTGACGTTACAGTGTTAGACTGAAAAATTTTACTAGGCACTGATAATAATTGATTTAGAAATCCGGGTAGTTTCCACTACTTTCTGAGCCTTTTTATCCGGCGCAGCGCACTAAAATCGCAACAAGTATGCCTAAGGGCCTGCTGGGCCTCCTAATGACCTATCGCCGTAGGGTCCGGATCTCACCAACAAACTGGGGAGCTTCGTGATATTAAAAATATATCCGCCCCATTAACGGGTTTACAGATAGGTCGAGACTTTATTTTATGTGGTGCTAACCGAGAAGTTTAGTCTTGGTTTCGCTTGACTAAACGAAAGTCCGATCAAATAATTCAGTGTTTTATGTTAACTTTATTGAAATGACTTTTAATTTCAATGTTTGTATTCGGTTTGAAAAACTTTTTCTTTTAAAAAAAAATGTGCTTTTTGTGATAAGTAAAAAAAAGTGCAATATATTGCTGCTATTGTGCGTTAAAATTTAAATCCGCCTGTGTTTTTGAATAAATTAGGGAATTTGGGCAGGGGCTACCGCTTGCCTGTGCGTTTTTTCAATGTAGGTTAGTCCGTTTAAAATTTTGGTCGGCTTGATTTTTGAAGTGATTTTCGATGTTCTGATTTTGTTGATAGGCTTCCGCCTGCTTATGTGCTTTTCAAGTTGAGGTTGGTGTTGTCTGAGTTTCCCCCGGTGTGATGAGTGTGATTTTGGCTATGTTGTTGGGTAAAATTGTATTTTTCTGCAGGGGCTCCCGCCTGTATAAGTGTTTTCTTTATTTAGGTTATTTCCTTGTCGTTGAGTTGCCCCAGGGTGATTTGTGTAAATTTTTAAAATGGTTTTTTGACCAGGGGCTCCCGCCTGCCTGAGTGTTTTCTTGGTTTTAATTATTTCTAAGCTTCAAATCGCCCCGTGATGCTTGGTTTTGAATTTTTCTGTGTGGTTGATGTCGTTAAAAAATTTTGCATAGCCTTCGGCCGACCTATGTGCTTTTCAATGCAGGTAGTTTCCTTCTTGGGTTGCCCCCGGATCTTAGTTTGGATTTTTTCTATGTGGTTGGTATCGGTAGAAATTTTGGCATAGCCTTCGGCGGGACTGGGTGTTTTTTAAATCCAGGTTGTTCCTCTTCTATGTTGAATGGCGTGTAGTGCTTCCCTTCGCGGCAGGTCAAATACCTCGCGGCGGGACATCCGATGAATCCTCTTCTCTTCGGGAATAAGTACTGCGGGAGGTTCGGCGGTATTGCCTCTTCTCTTCGGTTTTCGGATCGGAGTTGAATCCTACCGTAGCCCTAACTAATAAGTCTAGGTGCCTATAATCCTTGGGAGTAGACGGACTGTCTATCTTCGTCAGATTTTCTTTACCAATCCCCAACGTTTATAAGCGTTCGTTTTTGGTTTTATTAATCTGAATGGTAATTGCAAACAGTAAGAATTGTTTTCGAACTCAAATGTTTGAATTGTTTAGCAGGGAATTTACTCAAAATATTGAGACTTCTAAGGATGTCAAACTGAACTTTAACAACTTTGACTCTCCTCCTAGTGCGCTTCGACTTTTTACTTAAAATACTCTCTTTTCTGATTTTTGCTTTTTTGTGAATTTTTTAAATTTCTTAATTTAGCCGACTTTTGTGATTTTACTTAAATTGTTACTTAAAAGTTGATATTTTCTGTTAGACTCGGATTTTTAATTGTTGGAACTGAGTTTTGTCTATTTGGAACTGATTAGAATTTTTTAGGAATTTTGCAACCCTAATTTTTCGAAATTTTGAACTTTTTTGATTCGATCGCCCCTGGTTTTGCTTTTATTGCTTTGCTGGTTCAAAAGATATAGCGGTTTAAGCTGTATATATCAGTTTTTTAAAACAGTACTTAAGTAGGTAGTAAAAATAATAAAATTTTAGATTTTGAATTTTAACTTTGAAAATATTAACTTTGAAGTTCCGTTCCAAATAATCTATTGAGATTTTGAATTTTTTAACTTTTGAGATTTATTTTAACTTTAGTGATCCGTAATTTTCGAAAAAAAAATAAAATTTTGACTCGCTTGGCCTGTGAGATTCTACGGTTTTTATCGTAGCCCGCGCCTCTCACCACTGTTAGATCAAACTGTTGATGATCTAACTGCTGATGCAGCGAAGGTTGGGATCCGTGCACAAATTGTGTACTGATCTAACATTGGTTTGTAATAAAAACATAATTCGGTCATTCTAGGAAATATTGTTTTTCCCTATACCTACGTACGTTTATTATTTTACTTGAGGCGCCTTTAGATACTGCATAATTTGATATTTTATACGGTTCATCTTGCCATGTTGTCAGATTTTATTCATTTAATATTTTATCTCATTCTACTAACATTCATGTTCTGAATTCAACATTTCATTAGCACTTAGCCATCAGCAATTGTACCATAAGGCAGTGTAGTAGTTTACGGCTAAATTTTTTGAAGTTTGATATTTAAGTATACCAATTTACAATATAATGGAATCAATAATTAGTATAGTTGTCGTATAAATTCAAAAAGTCTTTTATTAGGTACCTTATTACGAATTAGTAGTTATTCTTATCGTTAGGTTGATTCTGATATCGTGTGAAGAACCAAAATGACCCATATCCATTTGTAGCTGAAAGCAATATCCACCATCTGCAAAAATATTGACACATGTCATGAAAGCATAAATAAAATATTTGCACTTTTCCAATTCATGTAAATAGAATATTTTGCCTTTTTCAAAAACAGCAGGTATATTGAATATTTTGCACTTTTCAAAAACACGTAAATACAATATTTTGCCCATTCTAAAAACATGTAAGTTGAACATTTACACTTTTCAAAAACTGTGTATTAACATTTTACATGCATGTCAGTTTGTTTTTATGAAACAGTAAATTTTGATTGTAGCTTAAATTGGATATGGGTCATTTTGGTTCTTCACAGACGATATACTTCATTAGGTAATATATACTTGAAATATATTATCTTTAGTTTGCAAAACATTTTCTTACAGGTAAAATATTAATTGTTATAATGTTCAGATTGTTATTGTAAATAAAAACGTATTAGATGAGGAACACTCACCTGCTGTACGCCGTCACCGACTGTGAAATCTGTAATCTATGATTTTTATAAAATAATCTTAATTACAAATAACTAAGTATTGCATCAGAATATCAAAATAGACGTGTTTATCAGTCATCCTTTTAAAACATTAAAACTATAGCCGTAGCAGTGGTAGCAGTAGCATAACAAATATTACTTTGCAGTTTTCAGTTTGAGTTTTAAGCATTGTGCCTTATGGAAGCATTATAATTACATAGTACAAAGCTAAATACTGCGAGTGCATTACGTCATAAATGATAGGAAACTGAAATTATTTAAAATGCAATAACTTGGTGGTGACTGAAGACTGAAACTGAAACTTATTAAAACTGATATTTTATTTAGTAAGTACGTTCTTTAAAAATACGATTTTTAAAGTTGTATGTATCCAGTAAAGCATGGATAGTGGCGGCGTGGCGGTGAATAGAAAAAAATTCCGGAGCTCTTGCCTGTTGTAATTCGCAAATAAGTATTTAAGCATTAAGTACATTGCAGTGGTACCTGGAGAATCCACGAATCAAAACCGAATTCACTTACTTGACAACTTGACTGCCTACAGGTAATTATTATGTAATTCTTGGTTCCTAATTGTTAGCTTTTATTTATCCGTTACCGCACTTGCTTATTTAGTTATTACTACATATAAAAGGAACGTAAATTATGTATAGGTGGTAGCCTGTGGTAGGTAGGTATTGCGTTATAAATGAAATAGTGCTTTGAATTGAAATTTGAAAAAAGTTAATATTGAATATCCAAGTCAGATGTCAGATGTTACGGTTTTATTTTTTTCTACTACAATGTTCCCTTTGCCCTGGTTTCAATTTCATGTCTTGAACATAATTGAAAGTTAATTTAACTTATCTCCAATCCACCGAACAACTTCATTAGCATATAATGAATAGCATTGTTTTGATGAATATTGATTTAATTAAAATTTTTCCAGATCCGCAGACGACTAAAACAAGTACCTACACTGCACTTGCAAATAAACGTGTAAAATCAAATGGCTACCGAATGCGATTTGAACCAATCTATGCGGGAAGTGAACATTTTATTCCTTGGCGAGACTGGAGTTGGGAAGTCTACGTGGATCAATGCTATCGCCAACTACTTGACCTATGACACTCTCGAAGATGCTATCCAGAGTGACATGCTCGTCCTCATCCCCTCGCTCAGTTTACCATGACGAACGATATTAACTACAAGGAGATCAAGGTGACTGTCGGAGACAGCGCAGCGATGCGAATGAAATTCATGCTGTGGGTCAGTCCGCAACTCAACATCCCACTTACTACACTTTCAAGACTAAGGATCTTCTCGTTCGTATTATTGACACTCCCGGGATTGGAGATACTCGTGGGATTCAGCAAGGCAAAGAGAACTTCCAGAAAATAATGAATCATCTGTCTCACGTTGATTTCATCCATGGGATTTGTGTCCTTCTCAAGCCAAACAGTTCAAGAATCAGCATCTCATTCGAATTCTGCATCAAAAAACTTCTCACTCAGCTCTACCAGGATTTGGCTAAAAACATTGCCTTCTGCTTCACTAATGCCCGGAGCACATTCTACGGCCCGGGTGATACTCTCTCCTCTCTTAAGGCACTTCTTACGAATGGATACACAACTCCGATTTTGATTCCTCTTGAAAAGAGGACCATTTACTGTCTGGACAATGAAGCCTTCCGCTTTCTGGCTGCTGTGAAGCACGGTGAAAAATTCGATGACGAAGAAAGGCAGAATTTCTTAAATAGCTGAAAAACTTCTGTTAAAGAAACAGGACGAATGGTGGAGTACTTTCAAAATATTCAGCCACATGCAACAAAGAACACAATCACTCTCAATTCTACTAGACAAGTTATTGTCAAGCTGGCCAAACCACTCGCAGAAGTATCCCAAAATATCCAAACGAATATTGCACTGCTAGATGACAAAGCGAAGGAATTGCAAAATCTGGACTCAAAGGGGAAAGACTTGAAATCTAAATTGAAAATTCCACAACTGGACCTTGTAAGTGTGGAGCTGACCTACCCTAAGACCGTCTGTGCGGACCCTACTTGCACTGAGAAAATATCCGTCTACCAAACCAGTGGGGAGGGCGGTGTTGGTGGTGGTAGGGAAGGGCAAGGGCAGATTTTTAAGACGGTCTATGAGCGAATCTGTCACGACCGTTGCTACATTACGGGGGTGACTACAAATCAGCTGGATTGTGCTCAGCTCCAGGAATGTACTGCAATGTCAAATGGGACGTGTCAGAACTGCAACCACGGCTACAAAAAGCACATGCATATCACCTATACGACATCACGAGGGTCATGGTGGATGTGCTCGATCAAAATGTCCAGAGTGACCTTAAGACGACCGAAGACCGGATTCGAGCAACGCAATCCGCCATCAGTCAGTGTAAAGGGTGGAAAACGGAGTATTAACGAGAGCAGATGATCATTATGAGGACTGCAGCTAAATTTGCTGTCTTTCTGAAGGAAAATTCAATCACGCCATACAACAATGCCATCATCCGCTACCTGGACTACATGATTGAGTTAGAACAGGAGAAGGTGAACCACGGCGGAGTCAAAACGACGGGGGAGCAGCTCAAGAAATTGAGGGGGGTGTATGTGGCAGAGGAAAAGAGTTTACTCGAAGCAATGAAGGCATCTCACGGAGGTACCATTTCGTTGGAAGATATTCAGCACTCACTCGATGCAATCTACTCCCTCCCACTCACAGGGAAAACTATCCAGAATCTTCTTATGACGGCAATCGGGGCTGAGAAATTCTGCTATACTGAGAAAGCGTGTAATCCGAAGAGGAAGCAGGAAGGGGGGCAGAGGCCTAATGCCAAAATGTCTAGCATGGCCATTAAAGGTAATTAATTCCAGGAAAAAACTACCTACTTATTTAACACTATGCTTTCTACGATACCGTTTCTTTACAGGTTTTCTGTATTTCTATTTTGAATCAAACTTGATATTGAATTTGTGTGTAACTTGCAGCTAAAGAAAAACTGAGATATTGAAAAACTCCTACGGCTGAAACCAACCAATATTTTTCCTCTTATATCTATATTGTTGGTATTTTTAAATTTTTCCTACGTAATAATTTTCTTACAACGTAAAAGAATCTCTTTTTAGTGACAATGAAGTTGAGGTGGTCTCAAAGGAAATTACTGTAATCCATCTGCTGAGACTTAAACAACTGTTGTGGTCTGGAACCTTCGATCGAAATCGAAAGTGGTATATATTTATCTGGTAAGCATAGTAGAGAATCGAAAATTTTAATAAATCTTTATTTTTGCTGGAGTAATTTTAATATTGCAACTCTGTTCAATTAAACCTGATTAATATTATAACGAGTGTGACTATAAGTGAGAGGCTGAGGTTTTGTGATTAATTTAGTTCCAGAGTTGATCTTCCCTCTTGAAAGAACCCTTTTTCTATCTCCGTGTTGGTGTTGAAGTTCCTTTTGACGAAGAAGAAGATCTTTCTGCATCTCTGCAATGACAAGGATACACAGCCAGATTTCCAGAGCATAGGTCACAATTGTGAACATCATCCAGCTGATAGTGAGCACATTTGGGATGAGGACCGTACAACAGCTGGACCAGTCAATGCTTTGAAATGCCCCAAAAATACATCCGTAAATGCAAAAGGATTGTTTCTGTAAAGTAAAATTAATTGTGACAAATAATTAAAATTGTAATCTGTTAATAAACACTGACTGCGAATGTTTTTTGTGTCATATAAATGTACAACTTACGGCCAACTTGACTCTAAGCAAGGCAATGCCAAGAATAGCACTCGTGAGAAACACAATGAATGACATTGCAAATAGCATCGAATATTCAGCCGTGTCTGCAACTATAGAGGTACTAAGTATAAACAATTAAAACGAACTGTAATCTTGCATTAAAAAATTCACAATTTTTTTATATTTAACTAACTTCTAGTATTACGATGTAGTAGCTGATCATTTGTGTGTTCTAAGTTTTGTTTTTTAAGCTGCGATATTTCAAGCAAGAAGTTTGAGCCGTAGACAGAAAATCCAAACGTATTGAATAACTGTTTCACAGGGTTAAGGAATAAATCATTAATAATATTTAAGTAATGGTATGAATCCACGTACAGGTAGTTAATATGTATATCGTCTGTGAAGAGCCAAAATGACCCATGTCCAATTTAAGCTACAATCAGAATGAGCTATGTCCTACAACCAAATTCAAAAACATCCCTAACATGTTAATTATTAAGAGTTTTTGAAAAGTGTAAAATGTTCTATTTACTTGTTTTAGAAAAGTGTAAAATGTTTTATTTACCGTATTTCCTATTTTAGACCACGGGGAGTACTATTCAAATTCCGACCTCCCAAACCCGTGTACTAATAAAGGTCCGATTTGCATTTTTTTTTAAGTGTAAAATGTTCTATTCGAATCCATTGAAGACATATTTTAATATTTTTGTAGATAATAGATACTGTTTTAGCTATAAATGGATATAGGTCATTTTAGTTCTTCACAGATGATATGATATGAAGTTTTAACTTTAAATTACGGCTCCAAAGTTTATAGGGAAAAAACGAATTTAGTTCACTTACAATATGAAAAAGTCCGATGAATTTCACCCACTGGGCTGGCTCATAACAGTGAACTTTTCCCATCCTGGTGAATCTGTTATCTGCATTTGATATATTTGGAAGATTATTAATGCATAGCGTAACAGTGAAAATGAAATAGCGAAATTTTAAAACTATTTTTATTTTTTTTAAATTACGTTATATCTGTAAAAAGAAAATTACAATTTTACTCCTTAAAGTTCTTGGCTTAATGTAAGTAATACAGTAAATGTATCTTTACCGCTTAACATATCTTTCCTGATGAGAGGGTGTATTTTGTTCATGGTTGATATTGAAAAACTGAAATTGACTTCGACGTTCAGGGATCGTCCAAACATGACGTCATAAAAAAATCCTCATTTTTATAACCATATAATTCCCCTGTCATCAGCATAGCCAACGGTAACCTTTAAAATTGGATGTCACCAGTCGCCAAGTAGACCAATTGGCCTCACCGACGACGTCATTTGTAGAGTACCCTTAAATGTGCGTACACAATAAATCTTTACTCTCAAGCTATATTTACAACTTGCGATTAGTTCTTCACTCCAAATACTTTTACTTTGGCCAGTAAATATTGACTATGACTTCAGGATAGATAATAAATTATGTAATGAAATAATTCTAGTGCATCGCTTCTTTTTGGAATTTTCTTTATCGGCGCAGTTAGGTACTTCTGCTTCGTAGTTTCGATTTATTCTGGGAAATTATTTATAATTACGCATTGGGATTTACCAGTATAATTATACGCATCTATCTTATTCTCATTTAGTGTGTTTGTTGACGTAGCCTAAATTTGATGTGGGGCATTGTGATCCTTCGCTAATATGATATATAATAAATAAATTATTCCACACATGCCAGGGACAGTTCGTAAATGATGTCACCCGAAATATCTCTATTTTTGGACCAACGTATCCCCATTTTATCAGTTTAACATTACTTAAATGGCTATCTTCAACATGGCATGTGATCAAAGCCCGACAAGACTGTACCAATGACATCATTTATGGACAACATATTATTAATAAAGTACTTACAAAGTAGGTAGGTAGGTATTACTAGGTATGATCTTTCTCGCAGTGGAATAGTCGCTATCGCATTGCCCCGATCTTACAATTTAGAAATTACACATTTATATAAAAGCTGCAAACTTTATTAATAAGCAAGCAATTCGACTAAACCATAAATCAACCAAAAATGAAACCTGTATTTTGTATATTAAACGTTCTGACAATACTGCCAACTGCGGACTAGAAAATGTTGACTTTGCTTAATAAAATAAGTAGTTTTAGTCTTAATTAAGTAGAGCAGGACAACATAGGAAAACAATAACGAATTACGTTTATGAACCATTCAGATGTAAGTAAAGTCGTTTGAATTTAGAATATTTATAGTTCACCAAAATAAAATTTTAATTACTTTTTGAGGTCAAAGTTAAATATTAGTGTTATTCTCGTTCTTCATTCCAAAGTAAAGTAGTAAATACCAATGCTTGGAAATACTGCAAGAATTGCATCTCTTTTTCTCGATAAACACAGTTAAGTATCATTACATAAGATATTCGAATTGGGACCGTATAACCATGCTTAAAAAATGTTTAATCTCCTAATTTACTTATTAAGTCAATTAAACAATTTACAAAAAATCAAATGTTATTTCGATTTTGTATTATTAAATAAGAGATTTTCCACAAATGACATCAGAAAAACGTACCCTTAATTAAGGTCCTTTGACCCCCCTGTCATCAGATCAGCTTAATCATTGCGTGAATGGATGTATTTAACATCGATATTAATCTGTAGTCAAGTGACCCATTTACCCAACCGATGAGGTCATTTTTAGACGACCCCTTTCACAGAGAACTTGGGAAAATGATTCTAGTAGTGAATTTACAGTCAATCAGCTCTCAGCAGCCAGCAGCCGGTTTCCATCTCGTGACACGGGCGTCGACGCACATTTTACTAATCCAATCCAATGTAATAAGGTTCAAGACGTCACACATGGTGGCAAAGCTCGAACACTTGGCAGTCAGCTGTTTTTTTTTTCAGTAAAAAGTTGAAAGTACAAAGCATATTTTAATCAATATTTATAGTGTTTACTTTGGTCAGACGTCGGCAGTGTTGATAGTAAATTGTGGAATTACATTTGGTGGTAAAGCTAAAGCGTACATTTTTATTGCCTTCGAATCAACTTATTGCTTTTCCTAAGTAGGTAGTTAGCCAAACTAATTGGTTTTATTTTCCTGTGATTTTATTTACATGAACTAATGCCGTTGCTTTCTTAATCAGTAATTTATTTTTAATTGTAATTCATTTACTGGAAAAAATCTCGTTCTGTCTGAAGTTTTTCCACTCATTCACTATCTAGTTGCTACTACTAACTACTAACTGCTGACGGCCGTATATTGCGTCAGAATTACTACAGTCAACAGTCAATACTTGAAACGTAGTTATCGCAATCCATTATAACAATAATAATAACACGCTCCTTTATTGTTTTTCGTGGAAGGTTCATTGTATGTTCTGACCTGACCATTTCACACGATGTCAGTCACCAATTCAATCCAATTCTTGCTTTGTGTGAGTTCCTTAATGGCTCTAAGGTAGGATGGTAAATATCATTACCTACATCACTATTAACAAAATATAAATATTATAATGTTGAATGTTGTATGTACTTTTATTATTTCATGAATTTTTGATGATAGATGTTGCATTTTATTAACTAACAACTAATGATGTTGATGTTTGTGACTGCATGTTGACGGTTGTCTATCGTTGTCCTTCTAGAATTATTTAATACATTCATAATTGGAATTAAAATGTTTTAACTGTTCACAAGGAAGGATAAATTAACGATTTTGTACATTTTTTGGTTTGTAGTTTGTTGTCCAGTGCTTTGGGGTCCCCCGAGGAGATCATCCACATTCATGATGGGTCTGACTACTCCACTAAAACAATCATCTACACAGAAATCTGTCATAACATCACAATCCACCAAATCACAGAATGGACACTGAAGGAAAGACTTGGTCAACGGGCTCGGCAAATGACTATTTTTCACAACTTTACATGCCACAAAATGCCAACTCAGATTGAGGAAGATTCCAATCCATATCATAGAAGTGGATGGATGCAGGAAGATAATGAAGCATCCAGCTGGCTTTCGTTTTTTCTTCAATGCATTCAATATGTTTATACTATTATCAGTAAGCTGTTTGTTATTATTAGCATTTCCTTTTGGGGTTATGAAATATTTGCTACGCTTCATTCAAAAGTTATACTATATGAACTATTGGTTAGAGTGATAATTTAATATTAACGTGAACAAATTTTATTAACTTGGTTTTTGGAAATTACTTATTTTATTTAAATATTGATTTCTTATTTCTTTGAACAATGGCAGGTAATTTTGTGTTGGCCTACATCCCTTTTAAGTTGCTCATGTTCGCTGGCCGAATTATTTGGAAGATCGTGGATCCGGTTCTTTGCGTATTTTTAATCAATTATTGTGGAATGGATTTAACTCACGTTGAATACGACGAGCCTAATAACGAAGAGTCTGATGAGCCTCCTGTGCGCTTGACAGAAAAAAGAAGACGGCGATTAGAGCGGGCGTTGAAGCAACTTCACGATAAGTATCGAGATTAAGTTTCATTAGTTTATAAATTGTAATTAGAGCCTGTACTTGTTCTTAACTTGTGTAATTAGTTTTTATTATAAAAGGAGAAATTACAAGTATTGGCTATATCGCTGCACAGGTATGTACGTAGAATGTTTGCCTAGTAATTTACTGTATTATTTGTAAAGCTCATGATAAATATCGAAACTAAATTTTATTCATTTATAATCTGTAATTAGAACCTGTGCTAATTCCTGATGCTTGTAATTAGGTTTTAGGAGAAATTCAAAGCGTATTGGCTATTTCACTATACTGGAGTACAATGTATTAACTTTAATCGTTTGATTAAAGCTATTTTTTAATTTTCTATATTTATAATATGATTGTATGTATGTACAGCTCAAGCTTGTCTTGTATTTTTACTATGCTGTAAAACTGGTTGTCTCATATGGTTCTGATGTATCTGGAATGTTAATTTTTTGAAATTGTATATTGGTTAGAGTATATTTATTTCGTTAACCTATTTTGGTGTACAACTGTTTAATAAAATAATAAAACATAACAATAATAATAATAGTGTATTTATAAAATTGATTTGACCATTGGTACATGTACAACTTTTTGGTTTGTTGTTACCATCTCGTTTTCATTTCGTTATTTACACACAAACTTTAAAGTAAGCCATAATTGACTTTCGCCTTTAGAAATATGTGCACATAATAATACATGCTTTATTTTGCATTGCTTGTTGTTACAAACACAATACCCCTCTTTTTACCTGAAAATCATTACAGTCGTGTAGGTACACACGTATTTCCAGCAGGGTTTTAATTTTAGAAAATAAAGCATTTAATATTGTAAGAATGGTGGCACCATTATGGTGCTATAAGTTACAGTTGCTAATTTGGATTATCGAACAGTTACAATCTTGTAATAAAGCAGAAAATATAACCCCCTGAAAACGCCCGGAATGAATATGCTGGTGCTGGACACCCCAGACTGGAAACCGCAAACAGGAGACCAGGGCAGTCATTTGCCGCTTCATGTGATGAGTGAATAGGAATTTGAACGAGAGCATAATCAAGTGATAACATAGGTAAACTGTAAACATGATAAGTTAAAGGAACTGATAAGGAAAACCAGTGTATTGTATTTTGTATTTTTTGATAATTGAACATAGGGAGACGGTCTCGCGTGCAGTGACCAAATGCACTTTTTGCGGAAGACTTTTGCACGAATGACGCTGTAGTCGGAAACCATCATGTCAGATGTCAGATCAAATGCATTATACCCGAAATATTTTATGTCACTGACAAGGTAATAGTTTCACATGGAACTCGCCAATATCAAAACCTGCTACTCACAAAACAAACACCAGGCTAGATTTAAATAGCACAAGTCCAAAAATTGTTTTTTCCAGTTTTCTTTTAATAAAATGGAAGAAAAAATACTTTATAGGCCCATTTTTGAAATCAGTTTTTCAAAAAAAATGAAAATTTTCAAACTTTGAAAAATTGTGAAATTACTTTCTAAAATAATGTCAAAGGATTACAAAAAATCAAAGTCAAAATCTGATTAGAAACGTAGAAGCTAGAGACTACAAAGTGCTAAAAAATCAAAATTTTAATTTTTTTAAAACTTTTGCAGGACAGTGTGACCGAAAAACGCAAAATGCAGTCGAGATACTTTGGACTTAGGCTATTTAGAATTAGCATGATTATTGTAAATAGAAGGTTTTGAAATTGGCAAGTCACATGTGAAACCATTTTCTTGTGAAATTTTTGGAAATTATTCAATAAATTGAGCTTTCAATAATACAGTGCATTGTTACACAAAGAAGATTTTAAAAAAATACAGCGCTTCGCGCAGCATGTTTCCACCGTTGGCCCCAAGTAGATACGGAGTTTACAGGAAATCAGGTGGATCACTGGAAAACAATATTTTTGTAAGAAGGATAACCTAAAAATCTCATATTTAGCGCCGACAAAAATGGACTAAATACGGGTTTTGCTAGCACAAATTGGCGTGGTACGAGTAATGCATATACTAGTGGGCTCAAATAGAATAGCGCGGGTGTAAATGGGCTACGTATGAGTTTTGGTGACATAAGTTGGCAGGGAACGAAAGGATTCGGCAACAGCAGCACAGGTTTAAGGTGAATTGGGACAATCGGTGCCTTTACTAGTGGCTTTGGTACGAAATTCACTGGTACTAGTAGACAGGGTACGGCTGGGTTTGGCAAGAATAGCGCCGTTACGAGTTTTGCTGCTACCAGTGGTCTGGGTGATAGGAGTTGGCTGGGCAAAAATAGCCCCTGTACGAGTGGTTTAGGCACGATGTTTGATTATTTGAATGGGTGGGGGGGAAATGGGGTGGGTAGCAGCCCACGTACGAGTGGGCTGGATGATGGATACAAGTTGTGCCGGTCCGAGTTAGCTAAGTAGGAACGGTTCCGGATACAGGTAATTGTTAGGATTTTGGATAGCAGTTGTATAATAAAGTAATGTATTGCTTGGTTCTATTTTAGAATTTTTAATTTCACTCTCTAAAAACTAACCCACCCAACTGCCCCTTATAAACCGGGATGTTTAGCATCACATATTATTGCAGCTATGTGTGCACTGCCATTCGGCCACTAAACGCAATTACAAATACGTTCGCATAAAGTGCATTCGGAAATCCCGACCGGGAACCGTTCATAGTGAGAGCAGCAAGAAAAACAACAACTTAAATTCTCAATGCAGAGACGAACTTGGCATACTATAACAAACTGATTAAATGGGCTTTTGTTGTTACCATTGCATGGCTCTAATCGACAGATGAATTGTGAAACGGATTGAAAAGACACTCAATTGTTTGTTAATAGTTTTATTTGCTGTTAAATTGTCATAATTACATAATTAAACCAATTCGTGAATAATAATGTGATGGCTCATAATTGTTATTGAAACTTAATACTTAGTGGTAGCAGTCATATTATTGCTTTCCAGTTGAAATATAAATAAATTAATTGTATTTATTACATTTTACAAATCAGCCTTTTTTATTTCTAAAAGTAGTTAAAGGACTACTTTTTAGTTTTTAGATTTTAAAATTATTACAGTGTTTAATAGTATTACAGTTTATAATATTATTAATTTCATATGTATCCTACTTTTTTGCATGCAACATGAATCAATTTTTACATGCTTCTCAATGTTTTAAAAATTGTTATAGTTTATTGTATGATGAGTGCTTAACAAAGTCTGAAGAATTGAATTAAATACATTAATACATATAGAGAACTGAGATGTTTAACAGGACAAGGAATAGGCATGTACTAGCATTAAGTTTTTAATTTAGCAGGTGTACATGTGGGGGATACAATAATTTGTCAATATTAGGATTGTTGTAGAATTAGTAAACAATTGGATCGTGTCAGTGAAAGAGCTTAGTTATAGTCAGCTTATATATATTTTAGACAGGGCGACACTTTAATATTACAGAAAATTGTAACGGGGTTAGGTATAGGTACTTAGGGCTAGACATATGAGTATCGCTGATTGTAAGAAGTATAGGTACATATACTAGAAAAACATTAGAAAAATATTAATAACTTTTACACATTCATAGTAAATATTCAGTGCAAAATAATTAAAAATCAAATAAATTATTGTTAAATTGTTTTAATCTACACTTAAAAACAGGTAGTATAGCTTGTGAGAGCTGTAAAATTTATAAACAATACGCCTAATGTGAAAAGGTAATATTATTATTAGTGTTCATAGGATCCGAAATGTCAACACAGTCACTTTTTAGGACCCGGATAAAAAGGCCAGCAAGCGGCAGCTCTCGCTGCCTGAATTTTGAAACAACATGTAAAAATATAAAATTATAAACTTTTCAAAAACATGTAAATAAAACATTTTGACTGTTCAAAAACATGTAAATAATTTGTTTTTGCACATTTCAAAAACATGTAAATAATTTGTTTTTGCACATTTCAAAAACATTAAAATGAAACATTTTCCACTGTTTTAAAAACATGTAAATAGTATATTTTGGACTTTTTAGAATCAATTAAATTGAACATTTTAAACTTTTTAAAAACTTGTATGTACAAAATTTTGGTTTACCAAAGAAAACCATTAATAAAATTTTTTTACGGTTTTTGTTTCGGAACAGATTGCTGCCTAAAAGTAATTCCTTGGTTCGGCCCTGGTCACTTATTTGGTCATACTAAAAGTATTATATTAAAAAATATAAATCGTGGAGTACGAGTACAGTACTATGCTGTGTTATTAAATTATGCAATATTTTGTCATGCAATTTTATGAATTCAATATCAAAACGAACAACTACACAGTTAGTTTTAAAAATATCCGACCAAAACAAGGAAATGTTTGGACTAGTGACAAAAATATGACGACCAAAGGAACAAGATGGTCCATAAATGATGTCACCCAAATTATAAATCTTTTAAGCTCGACCTATTCCCATGCCATTACTGTAACATTAGTTAAGCGGCTATATTAACCATAAGATGTCATCATTAACAATTAAACTAAAAGACTCGTTGCATTATTTACAATTATATATATAATATGTATATTTAAATTCCATCGAATTCGGCTGCATTAAGTTTCAGATATGTCAGCCGTGGATTACGTGAAGGAACTGAATCGTCAGCGACCGATGGCTGAACTGCAAAGTCCAGAATATTCCCAGGGGGAAACTCCATTTGAGCTAATGTCGATTCTTGAGATAGTATTTGTTCTCCACCAGCTTTCCTTAGCACAAATGATGTAATTTCTTTCACAAAATTTTCTTGTACAAAGCTATACAGATCCTCTACTGTCTCACAGCTCTCAAAAGTACCCTACATTTAAGAAAACACCAAAAAGAACAAAATTATTTTTCAATTCGTGTTTCGCATTGAGAAAGGAAGAATATTACGTATTATAAAATATTCCTACTTTCAGGAAACACTTAATATTTAATGCGGGATTTCCTGGCCGAAGTGCTGAAAATTCCTAAAGGCTAATTAAATAATAAATGACCTTAATGGCTAAATGAGAGGTCGTTGAAAATGGGGAATGAGATACAATTAAGACCTAGTGAACTAACTACTTAATTATATCAATGGTGGGTGAGATTGGTGAGCAAAGATATGTATGACTTTATGCTGCAAAATCGAATGGATGAATTCAATGTACTTATGTATACACAATAATATTATACGGTAGTTAATATGTAAGTAAGTATAAAGAAAATACTCGTATGCAATAATGTGTATGAACGTAGGTACATGAAGTAAGTATTATTAATTTACGAATACTTGTATAATTTATTTTACGAAAAAGGAAAATGGATTTAATAATCCTGAAAACAAATGTAATTCCTAACTAAATAATACGGATAACTGTAAATTCGAAAATGAAAGAAAACGGAAAAGCTAATAATGTTTATGATTTCGTCCAATATTTTATATCACAATGTATAATGTATTTAAATGATACGATACCGTAACACGTACTCGATCAGAATTCCAACTAGCGGGATACGGGATTTTGTCAAGAATATAAACTTAATAAACGGAGAATTGTAAAGTAATAGATTGACCTACGACCCTTTATTTCAATGTACTATTTTATTACATACTTTAACTTTGTAAAACGAAATAAACTACTTTCGAACTTATAATATTTTACGATCGAAACCGACAAGAAATACGAGCCAGAAATATTTCTTAATAATTTTACGTAACGGAAAGAAAAATCCTACGAGCTTATAATTTTGCTGCTAACGCGAATCCAATTCAAAGCCGACTCCCAGAGATTTATAAATCTCAGTCTGAGGAAACCTCTGAAGGACGCTTTCTCTTCTGTCCCTACATTCGAGATGGGAGTTGGGAGATTTTCCCTCATGTTTGAATTCTGACGAACAAGCTTTGTGTTTACGGATCCTTCTCGATTCTGCTGCTTCGCCGAGGTTTCACAGAGGCAGTCAATTATTCTTCTCTCAGCATTTCTCTATTTGCACCAATGTGGGACTTTGAACGTTGGCATGAATTAAAATAATATAAAAATAAATTACATATCTCTTATTGGTTTTAATCATAAATATTTATAAAATTCGGACTATCTTGAGATTTTCCACAAATATTGTCATTGATGGGTTAAAAGGCCCAGTCGAGCACTAACAAAATGTAAATCTAGAATTCGCTGTATTCAAGTGGCGTTGTGATGGAATTTAGGTAGTTAGATTTCGAGTAAGTAATCTTCTGGGTGACATAATTTGTGCACCACCCCTTATAAAATATTAACAACACAGACTATTACACCCAATAACAACATAAATACGACACTTACCTGCAGTACAGTATGGTTTGGGAACCGAATCCTCATAACTGCGTAGCAATAAAACGTATTTTTATCGGGTCCCGTATTATTCCTTGGCAACTCCGAAACCAATTGCGTCTGCATAATTTTGTTTTCATGTTTTTCATGGGAAGAGAAACAAAAAAATTCCTGTGGTAAAAATCCAAGATTTTGTTCTATTAGAATGTGGATGAGCTCATCGTGATCTCATTCACATCCTAAGATGCTAACGTAAGATGTTTACATATCTTACTGTGTAAACAATGCACTGAGATGTACCGAATAAACTCTTGGTCGACAGAGAGACTGCCAGACCTACCCACACAGCCAGCGAGTAAACAGTACCATCGTCTAGTCGATGAAGTAGTGTTGCATACATCATTTGTGTACCAACCCTAACAATGGTGGAGGTGCGAGTTTTGTAAGAGTTATAGTAGTTACAGTTTTGTA
>JAQFZE010000172.1:0-35683 GCA_034695245.1 Dicyrtomina saundersi
GAAAAAGTGCAAAATGTTCTAATTCCATGTTTTTGAAAAGGTGCAAAATTTTCTAATTCCATGTTTTTGAAAAGGTGCGATTTATACTTCCATGTTTTTTAAAAGGTGCGAAAATTTCTAATTCCATGTTTTTAAAAAGGTGCAAAAATTTATAATTCTGTATTTTTGAAAGGTGCAAAATTTTCTATTTAAATGCTCTTAAGACATATTTGAATATTTTTTTAGATAGTTGATATTGCTTTTAGCTGAAAATGGATATGGGCCATCTTGGTTCTTCACAGACGATATAAATTATTTTACTTACAAAACCTAGCTTGTGTTCCACCCTGCATTTACTGCTGCATTTACATGAATTAAGTAGACTTCTGAATGGGACTTTCGCGCATATGGAGGTCAGGGGTAAACCTTAGGGAAGCATCATAACGCTACTTAAACATGAAATGTCTGCAGCCTGCTTGACCTGAATACATAATATGTTTGATACTTTTTACAAATCTATTTTATTATTTTATTGTATTTTTGAACTTAGATCGCAGCGGTTGATGTGGGATCATATGCACGGAGGGTAAAATTGGAGCAATTAAAATATCTTCATAAATATTTTTTGGACTATCCAGAGCAAACATTCCTTTGTAGTTTTCGTTCAAAACTCATTCAAGACACTTATGGGGATATAGATTTGGATGGTTTCCCCAAGAAGACTCTTCGTAGATTCTATGATTTGTTGAAGTTTAAGAAGCTGTACATCACGCCTGTTAACAAAATTGACGAAGTAAATAACGATTTTAGTTTTGATTTCAAATTATTATTCAGTAGTGTATACTGTTTAAGTCTTGAGGAGGGAACACAATTAGAACTTACGGTATAATTTGCATCACTCTTATTTTTTTTATTCCACTCCTTCAGACAGATACTTGGGAAGTGGATTCATTTCAGGTTGAAACCACGAGTGAAAATGACACAAAAATTATAATTCCTGACTTAGCAGCTTGCTTAGCGGCATTGGATGATCCAGATTTCAGTATTGTTGATAACTCCACTTCGACGGACTCGAACCTAACGCAAACGTAAGTAGGTAAGTTTGTGTGTAACACTATTGGTGTTAGTGCTCTAGTGTTCATAAATATAATATGGATGAGCATAAATATATTTTATTCTTGCGTGTATACGGTAATTACTGTTTATTTTTGCTCCAATTAGGCAATAGGATTCGGAGTCAGAAGTCAGAACTGATGCAATGTAATATTCTAAAATATGTGTATTTTATGTACACATCGTTGGACTAGTGTTGCTTAGAACACCGCAACAACATATTTATCACAATATTAGTATTAGTACATAATATTATTATACATTGGTGTAAGAGTCGAATAAGAAAAATAATGTACACGACCGTTAATGTAACCTAAGTAGATAGGTAATTTCAAGTAATTTTTACCGGATGTCTGTACCTATATTTTTTACTATGACAAAGTGACAATAACTATGACAGCTATAAATAACTACTATTAAATATAATGTGCGATTTAACAAATATCTAAATCTAACTATAAAAGCATTTATGAATTTTTATCAGTATGTAATGTAAGCATTAAATATCGTCTGTGAAGAACCAAAACGACCCATCCAATTTAAGCTGGAATCAAAATGAGCTATTTCATAAAAGAAATGAGAAACATGCGTATGTTAATTAGGAGTTTTTGACTAGAGTAAAATGTTCTATTTACATATTTTAAAAAACATGTAAAATGTTCTATTTACTTACATGTTTTAAAAAACATGTAAAATGTTTTATTTACATGTTTTAGAAAAGCGTAAAATGTTCGATTTGCATGTTTTTGAAAGGCGTGAAATGTTCTATTTACATGTTTTTGAAAAGTTTAAAATGTTCTATTTACAAGTTTTTGAAAAGTTTAAAATGTTCGATTTGCATGTTTTTGAAAATTGCATAATGTTCTATTTAAATGCTTACAAGACATATTTCAGTATTTTTGTAGATAGTGGATGTTGTTTTTAGCTAAAATTGGATTTGGGTCATTTTGGTTCTTCACCGACGATATGTATTATATAATGTGGCTCGTGAGTAGAGTAGAGTAGGAAGAATTCAATTTCACTTTCACTTTGGGAATTAAATTTCGATTGTATTGAGTGGTCGGAAGATTTGGAATTCCTGAAATCAGAATCGGAAATTAAATATGGAATTCTGAAGTCACACAAAAAAGTGTAAGCATGTCCATATACACACGTAAGATTTCAATTTCGACGTGGTTACCATTTATACTTTGGAATTTGGAAAAAATGTTGTGCAAAGCCATTGATGCATATAGTTAGTTATCTTTCTCTCTACACTGAGCCTTTTGGGCTATCCTCACTGGAGGACAGTATTCACGTTTATTTTTTGAATAGTTGTCTTTCTCTGAAAGTTTTTTAAAAATGCCATTGTTATCTCAATTATTCTCAACTGATGCATAAAAATAATTTTTATCAATTTATTTTACACATGTTTGCAAAAACATTAAATTTTTGGAGTATCACAATCAATTAAGTCACTGGTTGTGCAAAATTAATAAGAACCAGATAATTTGTACTTAGAACTTAGAATTATTTACTAATTAAAGTTCATTACACAAAACTAGATATATTTATTTAGCAGTCTTATTGCGGATGAGAAGTGAGACAGAAGTGAAGTGGCTGAGCTACATGAACATGTCATCATATCCAGGTGGGGGTGGAACGTCTGGATTTGGGACAGACCAGTTAGGACCGGTACCAGTGCCAGGGTTTGTCGGCATTGGTGGTCCAAATGGATCGAACCTAGCTCCCGGAGGAACTGCTCCCGGCCTTTAAAAATATTAAGATTCAATGGAATTAATCGTGACGACTACATTATTTTACTTGTAAAGGTAGAAATACATGGCTACATATGACTGCGACTTTGATTTTGCTGTAGACTTACGGTAATCGTCCTGGCCCAATATTTCTAGGTTGACGAAATCCACGAGGATCCGAAATCATCCCTGCCCCTATGCCACCCAAGGGATCCAAATCCGAACGTCCTAGTCCTCCGCCACCACCAACAGGAGGAACATATCTGCAATAAGACATATTGTAAAAAATATTTCTTCTGGAGCATTATCAGGACCAACTAAGATTTCCCATACCTTTTTATACAAAAATCAAACCTGTTTGTAAAACAGAGTACTAAGCACTGTCATACTGTCATCCATGCTCCCCATGTCAGGCCTTTCGGCTGACGTGGGTTACACAGAGACCCAAAATATATGAAACCCGCCACCCTCTACCCCCTTTATAAACAGATAATTGAAATGCGCAATATACATTCTCAGTTTATGCCTGACGACCGCTCCACATTTATTAGCATGTTTTAGTACATGAGTTTTAGTTTTTAATTATTTACATGAGATCCACTTGACCCCTGGAGGTCAATCAAAGTCGAATCATAGTTAATAGTGGGTTGACATCTGAAAATAAATATCTCGGCGGCGAATTCCTTCTTGGGCGGATGCAACCCCCATAAAGCATGGTGAGTTTAACCTTTTGGAATATACTGTATTCACATGTAGCAATTGAAGTAATATAAGATACTTACAATGGCCCGAATCCCCCTCCAGGGACAGCTGGTGGTGGTCCAGACCGAGGAAGATATCTGCCGTCTCGAAGTGGGTCATCTTCATAGAGTGGTTGACGCCGTTGCTGCTGCTGCTGCTGCTGCTGCTGATCAGTCTCTTTCTTATTGTCACTCTTGTCATCATATGGTCCTTGGAAGGGTGGGAGTCCAAGAACTTTCAGACCTAGAGGCTCCATCAGTTCTGACCAAATCTGGTTTTCTAGTTCAGTCGCATTGTAGAAAACAGATTCTGGACTAACTTGATCCTGAACAGTACTGCTCTGGTCAAACCGAATAAAATTTGGCAGTTGAAAAGTTGAAGCAGAAGTCAAAGACTGTTGATGATTATTGCTCGAGCTAGCAACCACAGCCGGGACGGGATTTTGAGAACCCGAAGGAGAAGCAGATTTATGTTTGTAGACGGTGACAACAGCAGTTTGATTAGGTACAATTTCAATAACTTTGACTTGGTAGTTCATATCTGGATTGACTGGATCAACGTAATCAAATGTAAATACTGGTGTTGGTGAATTTGGAGCTTGTTCCGACCATCCGGGTGGTAGTCTTTCAGTAAACTTTTTATCACTGTTTCTCGAAGTGGGAATTCGAAGACCGGCACGGACAATAGACCAATGAACAGCAAGAATTAAAGCACCAAGAGAAGATTTTATGTTTTCTTTCTCAAGGGCATATAATGTTTCTAGTCCTGCAGGGATTTTTGAGGCTGGCACATCACCCTGCTTCTGTGATGATTTATGCTGCTCGTCTGATGAGGACATCCTGACTTATGTTTTTCAGCCAGTTCTGAATTAATAATTTGGTAGCTGTGAACACAATACAAAAACTTATATATACTTAAAGAACACATCTGAAACTTCATTATCATTATATTCTTATTTTCCAACTGGTGAATTACTTTAATTAGTTTTTGTTCGTAAGTACTTCTTACCTTAAACTTCTTTTTACACTCGTACATGAATAAAGTGACAGCTACTGTCTGTAAAGGACGGGAAATATCAGGAATTATGAATGAACCACAGGAATTTTAGCAATTTGATTTTTACAGGCGACACATAATTAATTTATACCTTATAGCCAGTAGCCTGATTTTTACAGATACCTAATTAATTTACAAGTACTTTAGACTGATTTTTACAGATTTCTCCTAAGATAAGACTGGTTCTGAGTCTGGGTCACTGACTGGGGCTGATTAACTTCGTAATAATTGAATTATTGAATTGAAAACTTTTGAATCTCAGGAAATTAATTTTGGCGCGGCTCTATGGCTGTTTTTATTTTAAAGATGTCAGTGGTATTTTCCTTCCTTATGAACATGTTGGCGCAAAAGTTTAAAAATTCAGTCCTAATAGTAGTGCCATGTAGTGCGGTGCCAGTCTGTCAGTGTCAATAGTAATGACAATTAAAATATAATTTAAACATGAAGTACAGCAGTGATCTAATTTAATCAGTGTCACACGTCAACACGTAGGCTACTAAAATTTTAACATATTACTATAAATGTACTATTTCCGAATACAATATGTATTATTACATAAATTCCTTAGTGACATTGACTGAAGGTGCATTGAATTTGCATTGCAGATTTCTTGAATGGCATTGAAAAAAAATTAAATATAATGCCAAAATTATGTGAGTAACACTATATAGATAAATATTTCTTCGTATCATATTCTTATGTATCTTTAAATTAAGCAAATATTAATTTTCTGGTGTTGCACACGTAAGTCGCGTAATCATACGATTCCATCCTATCCTAGCCCCATTTGGTTAATTATTCATTTTTGATTGAGAAATGTCAGTTAACCCATACGTTTGTAGAAATAATAAAGCCAAACTATAAAATTAATGTAGAATCAGTTCATGATTGTTCAGTTTGCTGTTTTACTTTTACCTTGAACCAGTTATCCATTAACGCAAAGTTACGCTTTCCTCCCTACAATGTTTTTCAAACGACTAATTATCAGTTAACAGCTTCATTAATTCTAAAATTCTAAAATGATGAAATTTGCATTTACTAATATACTAATTATTCATTTGTATTCTCTTGATTCATCATTCCAATTAATTAGAGACGTACTGTCGTAGCTGTTGCTTGGCAATTGGGTTTGGCAGTGTGTCCGTAGTCGTTGTCTTTATCTTAGGATTGGCGACGATTGACGCTGAAATGTCGGGGGATCCAGGTACTTGCTTTGGAAAATTGGAATGTCATATATTTTACATTTCAGTAGTAAATACAATAACAATACTCATACTACGCATCTCTAACTTAAGTTTAAGCTAGGTTTAAGTAACAATGAAAGTATTTAGTCACTACGTTGCACATACGCACTGTATTGCATATAGTTAATTACGTATAGTAATTGTTTTACAGGAGAAGATGAAATTCCATCTGTACAACAGAGTACGACTCAAAATGAACTTGATGCTGCAATTGTAGCAGAAGAAGTCCAACCAAGTGAAGGTAATGATGCCCCGGTGCTGGTCAAAACTGGAGGTGACGAAATTAAAGTTGAAGTAATACCATGTGATCATTCTAAATATGAACTGGAAATCTTTCGGGTAAATTTGCTAGAATTATCTACCATTATCTTTCTTAAATTTTGTTATAATGCTATATATTAGTACTAATGAAAGATATGAATTTTGCTTTGGCAAGTGTTCCAGCCAGTGAATTTATCACCTCTAATACTATCGTTAGTATAATTTTTTCTCAAAATTCTTATTTTTTTTGTAGTTGAGGAGAGAAGTGGAATCATCAACGAAAGCTAAAGAAACAACAGTGATGAGATACGCTAATAGTGAAAGAGAAGTTATGAGGAAAATGAAAGAGTTGGAGAATCTTGATAAACAACTTAAAAACTATGTTAAAGAAACAGACAATCTCGTGAGAAAAAATAAATTATTATCATCAGAAAGAGAGCGTTTGGCTATCATGATTGACTCTAAGGTAAATTATTTCAATAAATAAATTATAATTTCTTTATCTCTAATAATAGTTGTAGAAATGCAATGTTAATGCTGTTGCTATTGCTTATTTGTTATAAAGCATCCTGAGGTTACAATGAAGCTAAGAATGCATAATTTGTATAATTTATTATAGATATGTGAGAATCAAAATCTGCACAAGGAATTAGATAAAACAAAAGAAGAACTGTCTACGAGAGATTTCAAACTTAAGTGGACTCAATCAAAACTTCAAGGCGAGGCGGAAGCTCACAAGGTATTTAAATTCCGTCAGCTTAAAACAAATCATTGGTACTTAATTGTTTAATGCCATATTAGTACGTAGGATCTTATTCATACAAAAGCGTTCTCATCCGGTACAAAACCTATTACCCTTGAATTTTATTTTTTTTTGTAACAAGATAACATCAGCCAAACTGGATAAATGTGAAAAAGAACTTTTAGGAGCTCTTGGTGAGGCTGAGAGTATGAGAGCAGACTGTCGTGCCATGATTGCTCAGTGTAGTCCGGAACCAGTTCCAGTCACGAATCCAAAAGAAAATTATGAATACATTCCAAGCACGGGCGAGTTACCAAATCTAGCGGATGAAGCTTCATTGTATTTACCTGGAACTGATAACAATTCTTCCTCTGGAAATAGAAGTCCAGCTTCAGAATCATTCTTAAGGGAAATTGAAAAATTGAAGTATAAACATAAGATCATAATTGATGAGAATAACGGCTTATCATGTAAAGTTCAAAATTTAGAAGATACTCGACTTGAGAACGAGCAGAAAATAATTCGACTTCAAGAATCAAATGCAGAGCATCTCCATCAGATTGCATCCCTCCATTCTGATTTAGCAATTGCAGACTCGTGGAAAACACAATTGGAAAAGGAGCAAGAGCGTATAATCTCTATTCAAGTTGAGTGTGATCAGTTCAGGGTGTGTAATTCGGAATTATTAGCTGATATGACTGCTTGCAGGGAGAAGGAGGCAGAGCTTCTTGCTTACACTCAACAAGTTACGGGGAAAAATGTTCAACTACAGTCTGAATTCTCAGCTGTTGAAGCCAAGGTATTTTTTTTTTCATATTTATAATTTGTAAGTAAGTAGCAAAAATGTAGAATATTTTAAAGTTTTTTAATTTACTTTTATTTTGTATTAAAATTATTTCCGCACAGAGTTCACTTCTCGCAGAAGAAAATTACCGCCTTCAAAAGATAATGGATAAACTTCAAGAGGAAGGAAAATCCTTTGATAAAATTATATCTCGCGAGAAGCGGGCTTGGAGTGAAAGCCGTATTGAACTTATATCCAGCTTAGAAGAAAAGGATAAAATAATTCAGACTATTCAAGACGACTTAGATGAAGCTAAAGGTGAAATTCTGGTTCTTAAGAAAAAACATGAAACTGCTCTCAAGGTAATCTAAGTCTACAAACCATACCAATGCACAAAATGCAACTTTATTAAAAAAAAGTTAAAATATTTTGTTTGATACTCAGTGGCAACCTTGAATAAGAAAAGTTAATAATTATAATCCTGTTAATGTAAACTGCAAATTTAGGAAATGAGAAAAGAACTGGAAGGTCTTCGTCGACAGTGTAAAGAGATGAATGGTGACGGTATGAGTTCCCGTACAAGTTCCAGTACTTCCTTAAACCAAGGCGAACACTCAAAATCCATTCCTGATTGCAATCACGTGAGCGACAATGAAATTTCTGGCATGCCTGTAATACCCGACCAACAATCCCTTGTCGAGAGAATTGTCAGACTCCAAAGGCAATTAGCAAAAAAACAAGAAAAGATTGAATTTTTACAAGAGCATGGGAAGCAGCTTTTAGAGGGACTTCAAAATAAATCGAAAATTATACAAGCGTATGCAATGAACCAAGAAGTAGGTGCCTTGTCAGCTGATATTCCTCCTCATCATAAGGTTAGAATAATATTACAAGTTCATTATACATAGTGTGTCAGATTTTTTTTTCCTTAAGTATATACGTCTCTTTGAAAACTTACGACAGGGATCTTTTATTCAGCAACTTGCGCTCATATATTTGAATGTTTAATTATATCTCTAAAATAAAATTAAAAATGCTAAGGTAAATGTTTGTTGCAATTAATGCTGCTAGTATGCATTGGAAAGGCAGCTATCGGTAATATTATTTATATTTGTATTATATTCTACACATATAATTATTAAATCGTCAATATTTGAGTAAAATCCTTACTCTGAATATTCGGGAATTGTTGTTTTAGTTCACATTTCTGTTATATTTTTTTTTAAATATTGGAGGTAATTAATAATTGGTTTGATTCATTTTTAATTTTAGTCTGAATTCGTGAAACACGGAGGTTTATTGCCATCTTCCCACGGAGGAAAAACAATAGACGATAATATGACATATGAATTATCTTTAGAAATTAATCGAAAGTTACAAGCTGTGCTTGAGGACTCGCTTATGAAAAATATAACACTTAAGGTCAGAAAATTATAAACATTAACATACTATCTTAATTTGAAGATTACTAACTTCGTATTTTAAAACTGCCTTCATTTTTAAAAATTGAATTTTACATTTTTTTCTTTTTGTATTTGTTTTACAGGATAGCATGAGAACTCTTGGTTCGGAAATTTGTAGGCTTACAGAAATCAATAAAGAATTGACAGTGAAAGTTCGAGAGAAGCCTGGTTAAAAAAATTAAATCTTTGTTGTAATTGTTCAGATGTCCCATGACCCTATGTTTTTTTTTGGATTTCGTTTCCATTACAAAAGAAAACACGGCTTACTTAAGTACCAACATATTATGTTGTCAAGCTCAAGGTAAATATGTAGTATACGTGCATGATTAAAATAAACATGGGAAGATAATAAATTACTGTCTATAGATGTATTCATTATCTGTCTATAACATCGAGCATTTCGGTAAAGTTTTTTGCAAATAAATACCGAAAGTAATTAGAATAAAAAATTGTTACATACATATTACAGAGGTATTATGCTCTTGGTAATATATATGTGTTTACTTGCTTTGGTGATATTTCGTAGTCTTATTTCTTGTCCCCCATACTGTGTACTCTATAATTAGAAGTGATTATGCCCTCGAGTATATTTAAAAGTATTTTCTTTAAAATACGTTGCTGATAGTCTTTAGTTGTTTTTTGTTCCTTCTTATTTGCAGGACATTGATTTTGTCAACATTCCGTTTTACCTACACTACTGGTCCCGATTTGTGATCTAATTTTGGTTAACAATGAGTGCAATGCAACTATGCAAAACACATTGTTATGTATTTACGCATTCTAATTTATTTAAAAGTATAGGGTATAAATATTTACAGTTGTTATTTTTGTTTATTATTGACGATATTAATTATTTTGTTAAATACATTGTAAGTAAGCATTATTGGTCAAGAAGATGACACTTAATGCATAATTTGTTTTTTCTGTTTTCTCTGTAAGTATAATGATGCTAGTCATAACATAATCCTGTGCATATGCCGGTATTTGATTTCTCATTGCATGTGCATTATTGTGTTGTGCAATCCAGTCAGTCTTGAAGACACGAAAGTAACTAAGTAACTATTAATCGCAGGTAACTAAAGAATTTTTCGAAATTCGCTAAATGTAATGTGCTATAGAGAGAGAGAGAGATAAAAGTTGAATGAAAATAATTGTGTATAATTTGTGGATTAGATTTAAAATATATTATCGATATGGATGTGTACCTCAATCGTTTGTTTGTAGTAAAAGTCAAAAGTTGTATGATTTCTCAGCATTCGTAACACTGGGAAAATAGTTGTAATTTATATCATAATGAATCGAGATGTTGCTAGTATGATTATGATTCTTCTTGTGTGGTGTATAATTGTTAATACTTAGTCTGGAGAGTATGATTATTGTGTGTGATATACGTTCTCTTTGCGTAAACTCTGTCCATAATCAAGGATCCATAATAAAATTATCAGTTATCCAGAATTGAGATCTATCTAGCAGTAAATAATTATGTAATTATAGAAGGACTTAATACGGAGTATGATTTATTGGACAAAAATGGGTCTTAGTTTATAATTTACTATCGACTTTTAGGAGAAGGTGAGGGTCGGATCAACCCTCCGGACAGGGCGTCCTCGTAGAATGTTATACTTTACCTCGGAAGACGTTAATCAAACTATTACGAAAATAAATTAAGGAAAATCACAATTTTCTTATTCTGACGAACGAATACTTGAACATGTATTATTATGTGTTGCGGCGACCGCACACAAAAAGCAATGATGCAATAATAGAAAATCAAGAAGTATATCGATAGGCGGAGCAGATGTTTTTTATTTCTACCGCTTGTTTATTTAATAGTGTGGCGATCACAATAAATAGGTGTTACTACAAAGTTATTATATCAACTTGGCGGACAGGACGTCCGAAATAGAATTGATAGTTATACGGCACGCAAGGCTGATGTTTCCTATATGTATAGTAGATGCAATTCATTATAATTTACATATTGTACCAAAGCTGGGCAAAAATTTCCCTTACGCATTTCCACTTGAAAAATACCTTAATTTATAAGGTAATTTCAACATCTTACTTTTTTCAAAAAATTATCTTACTTATTTTCTCACTTTTTACCTTAAATTTGTAACTTACCCTACCTAATTTTCTAATCTTTGGAAATCGAAACGTTGTAGTAGTTTAAATATTTTACGCGATTACTATATTTAAATATACAATAAATTGAAATTACTCGGAACAAGTCAACAACGTAATTTAAAATTTTTAAATCTGAGTTTGAGAAAAACTGATAAATTATGCAACTTTTAGAGGTGTTATGTTGGTAAATATTTTTACCTTGCTTTTTTATGTTTTCCTTACCAACTTCCTTACCTTACTTTTTGGCTTAAATATTTTACCTTTCCTACTTTATAAGCTTACTTTGTAGGTAGGGGCCCACCTTTGTATTGTACTCCTTTCGTTATGAATACATTGCAAAACTATAAAAAAAAAGCATTAAACATCTGCAACTGCCACACCAATTCGTGTTATTATGTACCATCTTAAATCCACATATGATATTAATTCTTTATTTTCCAATTTATTTTTAATTTGTCTCATCATTTCGTTCCAAACTCTTTGCAAGTGTGCTAAATATAACTATATAAATTCCCTCATTTTTTCTGCCAGTAGCTATACATATATATACATACTTATGGAAGATATGAAGATTTTTTTGCCAAAACAGGATAAGTTCATAAATTAAAAATATCAGATGATTTCAGTTCTGCGTACTATTCAAGTGGTCTACCTGGGTATAGTAAAAGTCAAAGATCAACCAACAAATTTTAAGAATAGCCAAAAAATAGTAAAACGGCTGAAGGCAGTTAATTGCTTTTTGGCAAAACAGGATAACTCCATTTTTTGATTTTTAAATATTTTCTAAATAATTCAGTAGTCGCTCTAGATTGGAGCTACTACTTGTAATAGTGGTGTATGTGACAAGTATTGAGCTTTAAAAAATCATCTGGTCACACCTTTAATTTTAAATTCATTGTCCTTGTAAAGTTTGCTTTGATGATCTTATCCCGTTTTGCCAAAAAAAAACTCCTAAGAAGTAGTGCTACACATCTAGTGAGTATCCACAGTTCTATAGGCTTGTCTTTTCATTTGACTACAAGATGAAATAGAAATTATATAAACGTTTTAATTGTCTAGCGTAGCACTCCTCAAAACGGTCATCTTAAGGCAATATAAACAGACAGAGACGTTCCTGAAGAAGCACGAGAAGCATGAGTATTGCTGACAACTTTGCAGTGCGTCGTATGAATTAATGAGCTACATAGTACAAGAAATAAATTAGTCATAATTACAGAGGCATATGCATCTTTTAACCATATATTATTTCCACACATACAGATCTATCTTTTTCCATGGTACACTTCACATTTAATCACGCTCACATAATGAAATTCAAAAAACAACATGATTTATTAATTTTTCGAGTCATGTTTCCCATGTGCGCCAATAATAATTGGCATAATAATACATTTTATACGTTAGCAACTTATCGTTAGCTTCGTTAAAAAATCGGCAATGCAAGATCCAACAACGTGCAAAACAATTTATTATTGCTGGCGGTGACGAGTGACTGTGGACTTTTAACATGTAAATCTCTGAATAAAGCTTTGGGATTGAAAAAAAAATTAATTTGAATGGGATTATTAATATCTTGATCTGAATGAGGTATGAATGAGATACAGGACAGGGAATGAAATAAATCTGTAATATCCCTTATAATTATCTGTAATAAAAGTTATAAATACACTCACAGACTCTGTGTCTACATTTTCTATAATAAAAAATTGCATATACCTATATAGTTTTATATTGACAGTTGTATAACGCAGAGAGCTCCGTGATTTCCAATCATAAAATTTTCCAAAATCCCCAGAGCAGTTAATTATAATTTATTATGTAGGTCCCTTGAAATAAAAGTAGGATGTAGGATACATATTTTTTTTCGTGTAAATATAGGAAATTTATTTAATTGCTCATTCACCGTCAGTTCTATATTATGTAGAAGTGGAATTGACACTAATAGTAATTATTTGTAGTAATTAGTGCGGGGACATAAGCGGCGGCGGCAGTATAAATCATACATGCCTATTGGAATGAATCAGATTAGCCCAGATTCAGATTCCAAATGTTCTCCTTCTACTCATTCATACATAACATAGTAGTTATAGGTCTCCAAACTGCCTTACTTGCATTCTAACATGGAATTTAATCAGCGATAACTCGAACTGAGAGAATAAATAGGTAATTAAAATTAACAATTCAGATTGAGTAAAGTACTTTTACATGTGCTACTGCTATACTGTAAAAAAATGGGAAATGTAAAGGGCATAATAATAATAATTTATTTGTGACATGTGGAAGGGGTATCGAAAGTGTAAAAAGTACATAGTGTGTAAAAAGAACTTATAAGTTATACATACTCCAGAATTTCCAGGCCCAGGCTTCTCCTACAGCAATAAATCTTTGTTAGCGCATGACTCACCCAAATTTATATATAAGAAATAAGACTTTTTTTTTATTATAAAACCAGAAGAAAACCAAAGCAAACCAAGAAAACCCTTTAAGCCCTTAAAAAAAATACTGGAAACTTGATACTTGATGTTTCCCGCATTCACTCAAAGAAACAGTTTTTAGCTTATAGGGTTAGAATATTATTTCCGTGTTATTTCATGGAAAATTGAAATTGGGAAATATTGGGATTTGGGAGAAGCGAAGGCGATGCCGTTGCCGATGCTGAAGGAAAAGAAAGTGGCGAGAATCAGTTGTCAGTTATTCGTGTTGTTGAGCAGTGGTTCTGTTCTCTGTTGGCTACTGGCACTCGCACACTCGTCTCCTCACCTCAGTCACTCGCTACTATCAGTCCTCAATTTCAACTGGAACTGATATAAAATATTTTCTACCTTCTTTCTACTAGCTCTCCGAGTTCCGAGCTATCGCTTGGGTTTCGGTTTCGGTTTCGGGTTGTTGAAATCATGCTACTTTTCCTTGTCTGACTACTATAGTGAGAATTATATGTTACTTGTCTACACACGCAACACGGGTAAAAGGGGAAATACGGGAATGGGTGTAATAGCAGGACTACGTTAAGAGACGAGGACGAGGATACAACTACAACTTGCACATACAGACAGAGAGCCAGCCAGCACCGAACCGATTAACACCGAATCCAAGTTCAAGAAAGGAGATAAAAGTGAGTGAAGTAAACTTCAAACTTGTAGTCATTTCATTTTGATTTTCAGTTTTGGTTTGGCCCTTCGATTGTTTCTTCTTCTACTTCTTCGTCATCAAAGTACCATTTCCTAACCAATTTAACGAGTTTAAAAGTCATTTTTCCAAGTCACAAGTGTAATTACTTGAGTAAGTACTACTTATAGTTACTCCTGTTGCTCCAATATAATCCGAATCGGAGGATTTCTAATTCCGAATGAAATGGCTGGAGCCAAAGTCAAAAGTGACCAGTAGTACCAGTCAGTGACTCATTCATTGTTCATTTTACTCGTTTTCTTGGTGAAAAGAAATATACAGTGACAGTGAATTCGAGGTTCGAATCCAAGACGACTCCAAGTTGGAAGTTTAAAGTCAACACCCGAATCCGGAAGTCAACATTTAACAGTTCTTTTTGAAGACTATCTATACTAACATCTAACTAATAAGAATGGAGAAGGAAGATGGAACGGAAAAATCCATAGAATTAGGATTAGGAAATCCATTGTACTGTAGTTACATCGAAGGTTTATACACCTACAAAGACCCTTTGACCTGTAATGAGTACACCTGGGATGAAGATAAGAAATTATGGATTCCTAAATCTGTGGAAATCTACTACGATGGGATTCATCACCTGTACAATGATCCCGATGGTCAAGTCATGTACTGGGATAAGGATAAAATGTCCTGGCTTCCAAAGGTTAGTTCTGTTCTACATTTCGGACTTTTTTTTGTACTACAAACTCATGTTGTATTCAGTGTATTCTATTTCTTATGAGGTTTCAGCTTCTTTGTTTTTAGTTGTAAGTATGAGTGTAAGGCAGTCTTTTATTTGATCTTAGTTATAGTTAATCTCATAAAAAAAGTTATTACAAATTAAAATTTTATTTCATCTCATTCGACTTCGATCGACACTCGACTCGACTGGTGAGTGAGTCATTGTTAAAGGAGCTTTGACGTCGGTTTTGATAGAATTCCGTCATCCGTCATTCAGTCTCAGCTCCCAGTGTAGTTCCTACAGTTTATAGTTTCAATTTTTTCTTTTCATTTTTAGATATTTTTTATTTCGTATCCTTTGCATTACGTGTACATACTTATGCACCTACTATGGTCATAGTTGTAGTACTTTTGCCATGGTATAGTATAACTATATAGTTGATCGTAAATAATGTTGCATGTATGTATGTTAGGATGTGGATCTGGATTTTTACATTTTTGGATGAAATTGAAGCCAGCTTTATGTGATGTGGGTACTGAGTACTGACTTTAGTGAGTTTACGTTCACAGAGATGTGATATGTGATTGTATATGTATACCAGAGTATAGGTTTAGTGTGGTGAGAAGGAAGAAAAGGGTAGATGTTGGACGTTGGTCTTGGTGTGGTATTATGGATGGACGGAGACGCAGTCGCCCTGCCTTATCAGTTGTTCTCTATTGATTTTTATCCCATGTCACCGACATGTCTTACTCCCATTATTTTTTCTCGTGAGAATCTAAATTAATTCGTATGATGGGGAAATGTAAGTTGATTGTTAGATAAGACGATTGAATAGGGTAGTGCTGTAGTTTGTGATTTAGTGTAGAGAAGTTAAGATGTGAGAAGTGATTTGGATTTAGACATCTATTGACATTTTCCTCGAGAGTATTTGTAATTTTTTCTTTCTCTCTTTTGGTTCATTCCCTATTTAGGCTGGAAGAGACGAGACGGGATATAACAATCCAAATTATGACTCCAGTAGTCAACAACCCAGGAGATTTTATTATGCATCATTGTCACCCACAAATATGGGCGTGAACTCTGAACCTGTCTTCTTGTCACCTGATGACCAGGTACGTGACTGGATTTTGTTTTGTTTTCAAGCAATGTGTTAAGGGGAAATTTCTTTTTTAAATAAATGGGGAAACTATATGTAATATAAAATTGGATGGAAAATGTAGGTGAACAACAATAATGTGGTTGAGGAGGAGGCAGAAGAACTGCCACTTGGTTGGGAACGCCATGAAGATAGCAGTGGAGCCTACTACTGGCACATCAAGTCTGGCACAATTCAAAGAGAAATCCCAAAGCCATCCCTCCTCATACCTGGGAAAAGTCTGGACAGTCAATTCATTCGACGATCGGCAAGTATTCAAGCGGATCTCACATGTCATCCGTCAACACAGTCATCAATTTCCAATAAAATAGAGAAACGAAAAAGTTGGTCGGAATTTATAAATGAGAGTAGAATTGAGAATAATCCGGCATTGTCTAGTCTGACGAGTAGTAGTGGGAGTAGTAGTAGTAGTGGGAACGGGAGTGCTGGTGGACATAACGGTGGAGTCACACAAACCGGCATGTCTGCCACATCCTCCGAATTAAACTGCTTGAAATTCGGCGGGGTCAGCTTAGGTTGTCTTAGTATATCGGAAGAGGACCTCACCCCTGAAAGGTCATCACGTGCTGTTTCTCGAGTCATTTCCGAGCTTACTTTGGGCAGTAAAGCTAATGTGGGGTGAGCATCGTTTTTTCATATGCTTATTTATAAATTATCGATGACTTTTATCTGCTCTAATGAATAATTTCCAGTTTACAAAGAGTTTATTATGTATAAGTGGAAACTATATTACTACTCAAATTAATGTGGATATATGTTGTGTTATGTGATTTGACGGAGTAGTTTGGAAGTAGCTGGGAAAATATGGGGTGGTGGCTCCGAACTTTATCTTGAACTGGACGAGTCGAATCTGCGTGTAAAAACGATGAAGAACTTAATTGTTGCTGAGCAGCCGATTCATTCGATTCGTGTTTGGGGTGTTGGTCGGGATGATCCTCGAGATTTTGCTTATGTAGCGAGAGAAAAGTCTACGAGAGTTTTTCTATGTCATGTATTTAGGTAAGGGAGTGATGAGGGACTGATTATAATTGTTAACAATAACATCCTTGTTTCTCCTGTGTAGTCTAAGCATGTCAGTAAATGTATATGAATTCTGAATAGGCTTGAAATGAATGCTCGACCTTTGGCCTCCGCTCTTCGTGATGCATGTAAAAAGATAATGATTGAACGTCAAAAGAAAATGAAGAGACCGACTACTTTACCCATGAAAAAGCAAACCGTCAATTTAATTAATTTTCCTACCCCAATGGATGAGCCAAGAAAAACTATTAAGGCATATTATTTAGGAGGGAAGAGTGTTAATAAGCCTACAGGGATGGATGTCCTAAACTCAGCTATTGATTCCATGAAAAATAATCATCCTGTTTGGTAAGAATACAAATAATCGTAATATTAATAAAATCTCTCCGTTGAGCAGGGCCGGACGAAGGAATTCCTTTTAGGCAGCAATTTGTACAATTTTGATTTTATTCACGGTTTTCTTTGGTAAAGCAAAATATTTGTTATTTCTACTTGATTCAGAAAAGTGCAAAAGGTTCTATTTACATGTTTTTGAAATGTACAACAATTTTTATTTGCATGTTTTTGAAAAGTCAAAATATTCTTTTTACATACTTTTGAAAACTGCAAAATGTTGCATTTACATTATGTTTTTTGAAAATTCAAGCAGCGGGGGCTGCCCGCGCTGGCAACATTATCCGGCCCTGCCGTTGAGAGTTTATATTCATCAATTAATAATGCGTTGGAACCAAGCGTAGCTAATGAAGTGCTTGTTTTTGTTTCTCTCCTTCCAGTGTAACTGTTAGTGTGGCTCCATCGGTCTTAGAAATAAAATCTGAGACTGGGGATATAAATGTTGAAATACGAGTTCGCTATCTTAGTTTTATGGGGATTGGGCGAGATGTGACCACATGTGGATTAATAGTTCATACTGCACGGGATGACTTTGAAGCTCATTGTTTTTACTCAACTCCCAGTTCGGGAGCACTTTGTAAAGCCATTGAGGCTGCTTGTGTGCTCCGCTATCAGAAATGTTTGGACGCTCATCATCATCATGGGGAGCCGGAAGGAGGACTGAAGAGTCCGAAGAGTCCAAGTAGTTGCTCCAATAAAACATCCACACTTGCAAGTACATTCAAGAGTGTACTTGGTAGATTTACTTCCATTGACAAATCTTAAAAGCCACGTTAAAAGTTTTCAAGTATTTTTTAAATTTTATAATATAATATGATAAATGATATTAATTATTTGACTTGAACGTTCAGCGTACGAACACAAGGTACGTTTCCTCTTGTTTTTTTTTGTAATATTGTAAGTCAATAGGTTTCAGAGCAGATAATATACATTACAGTTATTACTTGTGTAATTACTTTAGTTGAGCTTATACATCAAGAATCAAGACTATTGCTGGAGACTTTTGATCTTTTATTTAACGAGCTAGTAGAAAGAATGAATAAGTATGAACATAAACGTGAGAAATGTTAAGTTTTTGAATATTACTTCCATATTTGTTTTTAAATCGTTCATTTTTTAGTATATTATTTTTACCAAGTTAACCCCACGCAATTTTGACGACTACTACTAATAATCTAAGGATAGTATTTGTATTATGTTAGCAATTTATAATGATAGTAATGTTCGTGTAATAAATCAGATCAGACAGATGCTGACAATTCATAAGAGATACTATTAGATTGTATAGGACTAGAGATACTTTCCTACAATTTAGTAAAAATTTATACTACCAGACCACCAACCACCACCACCACTAAAGCACGTCATAGTGTATTGAACTGCAGTGAGTAGATTGCGTGTGTAGACAAGTTTGGGCTAAAGGCTCCCTATATTTAAAGTATAATTAATAGTAATGAGTCTGAACTACACACACAACCGAACCTTAAAAATTTTGAGAAGATGTAGATCATTTAAACTTTATAATTTTCCTCAACTACTACTCTTTCTCAGCAATATATTCTCCAGTATCGAGAATTTTTTGTGAGGAACCTTTTTGTAACATTTATTTTGTAATTGTGTGAGCAATTCCAAGCTCCTTCAAAGACCAAACAACAACAAAAATGCTAAGACATGCTATAAAAAATGCAACAATAATAACATTGTTGTGATGCCATAATGTAAAACAAAAGCAATGTAAGTTAATACTTAATACTTGAAAATTTCTCACTAACAACGTGCGGGAATTTTCATATTTTCTACATACAATCTAGATACATATTATGACTTGCGTCGAGTAGACACATATATTATGTAGGTTTTAGATATTAGTATTTTAGACTTGAACATTCCTCTGTGTCTATGATATTGTGTTACGATTATTATTTTAAAAGAAAAAAGAACGAGCAATCTCTGCTTTTTTAAATATTGAGTGTGTAACGCTCATCGCAATGTATTTTCTGTTTGCTACTTGATTATAGTTAAAAATATATGTATGTACAATATAAGTATGCCATAGATGCAACTAATTAAGACTTAAGTTATTATAAAAAATAATCACTATACATAATTATTATGTTACCAATTTCTTACAAATATGTCGGGACATTCTTCACTTAAATCTATAAGATTTGAATGTAATCGAAGACGTATGGAGTAAAAAGAGAATCTGGAACGAGTACCAGTGCATTTAATTGTTTGTCCAAAGTATGTACACTGTCTGGAAAGATGGCATAACTGACAACAAAGCAAAACGAGTAAAATACCTATGTAAACAAAGTTAACTCGGTTTCTACTTATTCTTGTAACTGATAGACTACGGATACCTTAATTTAACTTTTAATAATATTTTCAAGTAAGTACTGATAGTGATATCGGCACGCCATATTATTGCCATTTTGTTATTGTCGCTTTTTAGTTTTATATCATTGTTTTATATAATATATATAGATACCTAAATATATTACACTTATTTTATTTTGAAAAAACGCGAAACAAAGCAAATTCAAAACACAGCGGTAGCTATATCCACACTCTCATCTCAAATATTTTATGCTGCAGCTGAAAATTATTAATAAATTGGGATTGTAATATATTGTCGTGGTAGGTGCAAAATGGGCTATCTAAAATATACAGTTTTCAAAATACTTTGGTATATCTGTATATACTCAGTACCCAACTAGACCTGAATTTAAAAGATTTCGAATGTAAGTTCCTAGTCAATTTTGAACCTTCCACGGCAATATATTGTAATGATAATAGTATAATACGAAATGTAATGTAAATACTACCTAACCTATATACATTAATTATACAGAAATACATATATACTCATAAAATACTTTTACAAAAATAATATTGAAGATTAAAATCCCCAGTGATGGAGAAGTTTTAGTGTCTTGCCGCCATATCGAATTGATATAATTATAAAAACATTGTAAAGTAAAAAATGGTCAAAGTATTTATTAATTTGTATCTCCAACAACCTGCTATATAATAACATGCAATATTCCAAGCTTAAATTCCAGTAAATTTTAGTGACACACGTAAATCCTATATGGGACGTTGAGCAACACGTGAGACAATGAAGCTGCTAAACGTATTAAAAATGTAAACTGCTAAATCAAAACGCAATGCAACGTGCAGCTATATGCCATATAGTTATGTATAGCTGTGGGCCAAATCTCCTAAAAACCGAAGTTATAATATTTAAATTTAAGTAAGTACACACAGAAATTACAAATAATTAATTTTAATTGCCATTATTACCTAAGTAAGTAATTATAATGTCATGTCGAAAAATAGAGTTGAAGGCTCCTTCCTTAATCAAAAGCCACACGAGTTATATGGTTTATTACATAGAGATACAGATTTCAATTGTCAATGTCAATGTTCGCTGAAAAATGACTTTCCTTTTGTCTCCACACACAATATAATACGCATTGCTCCAAAATGCAAAATCATGATAATAATTCAAGTTATTGAAGTAAAGTGTAGTTGAATAAATAGCTGGCTAACAAACTATCAGAACTTGTGTAAGTAAATTATTTAGGTAAACTATACATACCTACTTAATTGTACATGAGTTTCATTTCTCGCTCTGCTAGCATCAAAACAGTCAATGTCAAAGTTTGTAAAGTGAAAGTCAAAAATTACTCGAGTGTAATAAAATTAAAATAAATTATTATTAGATACAAAATACCAAAGTAAGTAATCAAAATCACCTACTTATGTAGTTAAAAAAAACAATAATTTTTGACTTGTTATTGTGAATACAATACTACAAGTTAATATATCTCGTGATCCGTACTATAATTTGTAATTTTATGATTTTAAGGAATCTGTAGGTGTTGGCTAAAAATTATGTACTACTATTAACCCGAGTTTAATAGAGCTTTATGATTCATCAGTAATAAAGCGGAAAAAGTTGTTATTTACTTATTAAATTAAAGGGGGATGCGCAGCAGAAGCGGAAATCAAATCACGAGTGGGAAATGCAAGTTCATTGATTGATATTTGATAATATAATTATGTTAATTGGTAATTTGATATTTTATGAACTTGATGAACAATACAATAAAAAAAATGGAGGACAAATGGAAATGTAGTACAGTTTAGTATGAGCATGAAATCCGAATATCCGAATCCAATACCAAATAAAATGACGAGGACGACTGCTGAATATAAAATATAGAAGAAATATTAAATATAAAAGTTATAGAGTAGTAAATTAGACTTTCCTACGTAATATAAATACAAAAACTATAATAATTATTATGACAGGTATAGCCAACTACTTACCTATACTATATAGCTATACCTATTAATATCTACAGAACGAGACATAACAATGTAATGTCTTAATGATGATGATGATCATGTGAATAAAAACAAGTATAATATTTTTTCTTGCAAGTGCTTTTTGTCTATATACTTTTAATATTACATATTATATCATTCCAAAAGTTACTGCACTGCGATGGATAATGCGGCAATTTATTAAATTCGGATAATTCTGTACAGTGTCCTAAGTGCAATAAGATTAAACTTAAGTGCTCTAGAATATATCTAATAATGAAACGATGCAGCTGCTTTTTAAAGATAAGCTGCCAAAAAAAACTGAAGATGTTTAAGCCTTAATCCATCCCTAACCCAAACCCAAATTCGATCGTCCAAGTCTGTGTGAAAGAATCGTGGTCGTACTTACTGTGTATAGCTAGTCATAAAATTTTACCATGTGATGTGGATGACATACAGACAAGTTATGCATAAGAAAATAAAAGTCCAAAGTGCCTACTTCTGTAATTGACTAAAAAAAGGATGATCTCATAGTAAAACCTGAAATTCCTGAAGGTAGCACATGAATAGAAATCTATATGTATGTATTCTACAATAATGAAATAGCGATAACTACTGTCCGAGGCTCATACCGTATACAGGGCCGGACGAAGGATTTGCTCTTGGGTAGCAATTTGTTTCCAAGCAAAATCCACCATTTTGATTTTATTGAAGCTTTTCTTTGGTAAGCAAAAACGTTGTATTTAAATGTTTTTTTAGAAAACTTTAAAATGTTCTATTTACTTGATTCTGAAAAGTGCAAAATGTTGTATTTACATGTTTTGAGAAAAGTGTTAAACGTTTTATTTGCCTGCTTTTGAAATGTGAGAAAAAATTTATTTGCATGTTTTTGAAATGTACAAAATAATTTATTTGCATGTTTTTGAAATGTACAAAATAATTTATTTGCATGTCTTTGAAAAGTGTAAAATATTCCATTTACATGTTTTTTTAAAATTCAGGCAGCGGGGGCTGTCTGCGCTGGCCCCATTATCCGGCCCTGACCGTATAGCCCATAATCATCTTTATACTATGAATTTTCACATTAGCTAGTTTATAATTTTAATGCATTATTGTAAACCTGTTCTTTAATTTTTCTAAAGATTTTTCTTTTTCTTAATTTACGTTGTTCTTACTGTGTCTTTATGGCAAGCGTAATTGTAGTGCCAGTTATAAATAAATATTTACGTTCTCGTTCATACTTCATACACAAAACAAATATTTTGTGTAAGTCACGATTAATAAAGGGCATCACATATAAAATCATATTATGAAAGATAAAAAATCCGACCCTAAAAGAATCTAAGAAAGCGCCACAACACGGCTATGATTGCATTATATTCTAGTTAAGGGCAAGTTAAATCTAATTAATCCTAAAGAATTCTCACAACCACCAGTCTGATGCTCCCCAGATAAAATTGTTTAATGAATCAAGTGACACTAACTATTTAACTTTAGAACGCACTTTTTAAAGTACCAATAACATTTAAGGCAAAACGAGACCACAACTACGAACTATCCTATACAGCTTTAACCATTTATCAATATACTTATCTGCAATATAGATTAAATTTAAAGCATTTTACGATTATGATCCGTATATTGACACTGGAAGTGAAATCAATCATAGAACTTCACTATGTGTATAGCATGTATTCTAATTGATATAATTATTATTATAATTGGGTGCAAGCTGAAGCCGAGTCATAAAATAAAGAGTAAAAAGCGAGATCATTTATTATTATGATGACCATAACATTAACATTAAAGTTCTTTGGCAGTGATGATTTTAATATTGACATGTGCTTACACACGCTACAATATTATCTCTACCATAGCACTTACGATTAGTTGTTTCACTCTTGTTATTTCCCTATATGTGTCATGCCGTGACGATGACGAGGCGTGATCACATAAATAAATAAAGATAACTTTGATTCAATTAGGCATTTAACATTCTCCTATTTTCCTACAATATGTATGTATAATTATCCTGCTTTTCTTTAAACTGCTGTCATCGCATCCTTCCTAAGGCTACGATCAGGCTACGGCTAAGATACTGATAATACATCAAAGTTCCTCGTCGACACACTATATACCATTGCGTGTCTTTCAATTTCAAGAAATTCAAGACAAGTGAAGCTTTTTTAATCTAAAATTGAACATAGATAAGATAATACAGAAAAGACGATAGAAAACGTATGAGGAAAGGAAAACTGATCCTGAGACAAGAAAATCCTGGCTAATTTGCTTAGTAATTTAACATTGTCGATATATAGTGTCTTATTTACAATACTACAACCTGCATATATCTATATGTAGTAAGCAAATCCAACTGAAATCAGAAACAGACACTGGCTTCAGGACCAGGATGAAGAGTGCAGTGAGATCAAAAGAAAACGAAAACGAATCTTTCATAAAAACAAAAACCGAAAACGTATAACGTACTGTGACTGTGCAAGACATAAACCGTAAAGCAGTAATCCGTCAAAATTGGCTTGAGGAAAAGGAAATTAAAAAATAGGAAAAAAGGATAAACTGGATAAAAGAAAAGGAAAACGTGAGGAAAAGAAACGAGATGAAATACGAGATCCTTGCGCACCTTCGTCAAAGGTGGCAGTCGCGGACTAATTTTAAGGGCTGAAAAGAAACACACCTACTTCAATACTTCAACAACTTTCAGAACATAACAACTAAAAAAGTAGAACCAAACAAACCAAAATACAAAATACCCAATCAAATTATTTGTTCCATTATTTATCCAATTAGTGTGTAATTATAATTAGTTGAATTATAATCCAATTCAGTTAATAGCCAAGTTCAGCAGTGAAACTACAGTCAAGAAACTCAAGAATAAAATCCAGCAGGAAATAGCTAAGAAAAAATCAAGTGTACTACTGCCCTAGTATTCTGTAGTAATAATATATCACCAGCAGCCCAGTCAGACTGTCAGACACCAGAACCAGACCATCCAAGCAGCTTTAGAGTTAAGTAAAAGTGTAAAAGTGGCTTAGTGTTTATAAAGAAAATTATAATAGCTTATAATATTCTTCTGAATTGTCAAGTTTCAGCTCATCCTTAGTCTTGTACCTGTATATTTAAAAAGAGAAGCTTCTGGGGTTATATGTATATTTTGTTACCTATATAATTCTACTTTCTTGAAATACTTTTCTTCAATTCCCTCACATATTGACGTATATTTGCCCATTCTTTTTTGACATTATCGTATGTGGAGTTGGAGTGTTACAACTGAAACGGAACGCATTCTCATAATAATGTGATACACGCATTTCAAAAAGTACCTAAGTTTGTTGGAGCTTCTATATATATAAATAATTGTATGATACTAAATATACTAAATATAATAATAATCAACCATATGCAGAGTGGTAGTAATGCAATAGGTGTGTGAAGTGAGAAAAATTTAGAAATTGACAGCTGAGTGAACACCACAGGCCACAGGGAAGTTGCCAATTTGTCAATTCCTTTCAGTAATTTTGGCTTAGCAATTTACAACGAGTGCTCGAGTGACGAGATAAGAATATTACGAAAGGTCTTGTCTTAGTCTTGATCTTGATTTTATTTCTTTTCTAGACTATAATCGAATTCGAAAAAATAAGAACAAAGTAGTAAAATAATATAAGCAGGTTGTATTAAATAATAAAATGCTGGTTGGTTTGGTTGCTATTGATGGCTGGACTGGGGCTGATGTGTTGCTGGTTTTATAGGTTTAGTTGCTAGTGCGACGTAATACATAATCCCCCTTTGCCAGTCAGTCAGTCAGTCAGTGTGTGTTCTGTTTCTCTGTTCTTTCTGTTCCTACTTATTTTTATTGATTAATTTATTGTTCTGCAACATCTACAATCCACAGGAAGAGAGAGAGACTGGCAGACTTCCACATTCTGTCATCCATAATGTAGTAGTTGAATCGAATTAAATAATACTAGAGTAAGAGTGTGTTTTATTGTTACGAGGAAGGAAACCTGACACTATCAAATCAAATATGGAGCATGTAAGATAATAATTACACTTTGTATAAAAGTTTAGCTGCAAGAGAGTATATTATTGTATAGATATATATTTATTTTAACAACGGACCAGGGATCCAAGAAGAAAGCAACTATAGGTAGATCACCAGACCAGAATAGACGTTACCAACCGCAGTTTAATCATATTAGAGAGTATTACTATTGTAATAAGTTGTACTTATGGTCAGTAGTTATTTTCCATGTTTATTTTTTTGTATCTGTATTTAATTAAGCACACACGAGTTACTTAGGCTGAGGATAAAATAGTAAATAAGAAAAAAATTGAGTAGCAGCAGTATGGAGCCTGAATTGAATGTTAATTATAAAATGCAAATTAGCTATAAGACTGATTAAGCTGTGTGTGTGTGTGACATTTAAATTTTTTTGAAGGGGAGGAAATAGATAGGGTGAAATAGATAGATAGGCTAATTACAAAAACATTCCAAACCTGGATCTCATTGAGTTGAGAAGAATGTCGTCTGACAATAATTTACTTGGGGCTTCCATACAAGTTGATGATGAGACCGAAGAACTTCTCGACTCTGATCTCACTAAATTTATTCAAAGGAGTGAGGATGACGATCAAGATGATGATTTACCAAACGTTGATGTCGTGCTTCCACCCAGAGATCGGTGAGTAAATCAGTTTTTTTTTCATCGGAATATTTGTTTTACTGTATTTGATAAGGTACTTTTAATTGTGTGGGAAGGTAATATAATTACTTGGAATTTGTTGTTTTTATAGATACTGGACAGTTTACTTAATTTTTTATTTTTTGGGTATTACGACACTCCTCCCATGGAATTTCTTCATTAATGCAGACAAGGTAGGTTGTATTCATTTTTTTTTTGCCAGGTATATATTCGTGCGTGTTTTGTTTACATTTGATTTACTGGTTGATTAGCTTTTATTATAGGATCTGATAATATGTTTCGTTATTTAATTTTAATTTTAGTACTGGATGTACAAATTTCGGGAAGTGGGGAACGAAACATTGGATTCTCATGATCATCCTACGAAAACACATTTTCAAGCTAGTTTTTTCTCATACTTATCCATTGCATCTAATCTACCCTCGACCATTGCGTTCCTTGCGAATACTTTCATTTCAAAATGGTTAGTGCGTCTCACTTTAAGAAGATACTTTATCTTTTCGTACACTGCTTCTGTTTGTGAATTCACTAATTGAACCAATTCCGTGCTGATTTTTGAAATTTGTTCTGAATTTCAGGTTTTCATCAAATTTACGAATAATTACATCGCTAAGTTTTACTTTAGTCATTTTTATTTTATCGACTGTTCTGGTCCGCGTCGACACAGACACATGTAATTTTCACTATATATTTATTTCAAAAGTTTATAACCACTTTTTTAGAACTTAAATACTCATAACGAATTATATTATAATTTTGTTTGTGTCTCACTTTGGTCGCCAGAAGAAAAAGAAACATATTCAGTGAATTTAATTCGCGTATATTACTTTATTTCATTTTCATTTACAACGGGTTGAAATGTTGAATGTTGCTTTGATTTTTTTTTAAAGGGCAGCAGGATTTCTTTTTACTAACCATGATTACAGTGGTTCTCATGAATTGTAAGTTTGAATAATAACATTTCTGTTGCAGCAAAATTTATTAAAACGGTTTACGGAATGCTACATGGACGTGTTACATGTCTAAGACCTAAATGTGCGTTAATATTTTTACAGCTCTCTGTTCACTATTCCAATGTGGACTTCTATCGGTCATCAGCCATTTTCCTGGAGAGTACACAACTGCAACGATGAGTGGACAAGCATTAGGTGGAATTTTCGCTGCAGTCGCAAATATCGTGTCGATATTTTTAGCTGCAGATCAGCTGACATCGGCGTTTATTTATTTTCTCGTTGGGTCCCTCTGTTTACTCGTCAGCTTGATATTTTCAGTTTATTTACCACGGAGTATATTTTATAAATTTTATTTGGGCGAGAAAGGAGGACCATTTCGTTGGGTGGAAAATTATCCTCCAGAGGCTATGCTCACACCTAGATCCAATTACAGGGTTCAATGGAGGGAAGTCTTCTGGAAGGTACGTTGAAATGTTCTAATTTTATTAAATTTTGTTAACAAGGATGTGCATATTTTATTTTAAAAAATCGAAATTATGACGTGTAATGGGAAATTATTTACTTCTGTGCAGGTGTGGGTACAAGCAATTTCGGCCATGATGATATTCGCAGTGACTCTAGCTGTATTCCCAACGCTTATGGTTCTAGTCGTCAGTGACGAGCCCAAAACAGTTTGGAGCGGTAAGGAAAATTGATGCATTTAAAATTATGCTAATGTTATAACATTTAAAAAAAGAATAATGAATATAAACTGCTAAATTTTTAGAAGGATATAATTGTTTTAGAATTCAATTTTCTTTGCAGACAAATACTACATTCCAGTGGTGACGTTTTTCGTCTTCTCCGTCGGAGATTACATCGGGAGGGTTTTATCCGGAGCTCTAAAAATGGTAAGTAATTCAATTTATTGTAAGATTTTATAAATAATAGAACATGTATTGTTACATTATAATTATAATTACTACCTATCTGTATGATTTTGTCCTAAAATTCAAATTCTTAAACATTTCCTTAGCCATCGAAGAAATCGTACTGGACACTAATATTTTCTGTTCTTCGCATTGGATTTATTCCCATGATCATGATGTGCAACTTACATCCTCGACACTATTTACCCGTAATATTTCAATCCGATATTGAATACGGCATTATTTCTGCCCTGTTTGGATTGACCAATGGCTACTTGGCCAATATTATTTTTGTAAATGCACCGCAGTAAGTATCTCATACTACTTTTTAAAAAAATAGATCAGGGTTTCATGCTTTTTGTTTCTTTTAGAGATATAAATAAAATATTTTGGGGTTTGGTCCTGGAATATCCTTTTTTCAAAACAGTTTTTTGTGTTTTTAGCAAGCACTGTTTTTATGAACATTTATTCCTTATTAATATGTTATTTTATTAATGTCCTTGCCTGAAGATCTTTTAGCTTAAAATGGGCTGCTTATTAGTATAAATACTTGTGAAAATTAGTCTTAATTGTTGTTCTTGTTTCCAATCTCAAAAGGCTAGTCAGAAAGGAAGAACAAGAAGAGGCCAGCTCGATAATAACGTTACTACTTGGAGTTGGGCTTTCAGTCGGTGTCACCATCAGTTATTTCCTGGTTGGACTTGTTTAAAATTTACCTGAAAATGACGTAATTCCGAAAAGTTTTATTTTATTCATATGCATTAATTATATTGTGCCAGTCGCTACAATTTAGCTAAAACGAGCAAAAAAAGCCACAACAGCATCGTATGAAGGAAAAGATAAAGAAAAGCATGGAGTACCTACTGTCTACAGATATAACTGGTGATCCCTCTACTCAAACATAAAAAGTAATTTCCTGTGCATATCTAATTATATCGATGTCGATACATAATCGATTGCTACCTGAAGACCAGTGCTTTAAAGTTTACAAGTAAAAAACGGGAAATCAAACAAAATTATAATTTATTATATATTTAGAAAGGTTAATTAAAATTTAAAGCAAAAAAAACCTATGTGTCTTTAACGAAAAAAATTGAATATATATGTAATTAGATTGTAAATATGAAACATTGAAATGACGTTGATAATGGATATACGTCAAGTCAGTGTAAAATATATAAATTAATGAATCTTGAGTCTTGGCAATGCAATGTACGTACTAAAAGTAAATTAATTATATATTATGTGTGTCGGACTCGGACATCATCGATGGTGTATCCAACTCCCTAATTATACACGACACTAAAATATCATTATTGTATTATTATAGCTATATAAGTGTTGTGCACCATAGATCTAAAAAAAAACAAATGCAACTGGTGTTGAATTGAAATGTATTCATGTAATTAGCAACTATATACCTGTGAATAACACTTGCAACATATTTTACTTGAGTGATACGCAAATAATTTAGGGTTTAGAAATGTAATATTAGTAATCATAGAGGATTGTTGCTTACGCTGTGCTGTGAATAATGGTATCTGTTTATCCGTATTTAAAATATAATCAAAAATTAGCATGTAAGTCGCATAAAAAGTACGACACAACGCAACGGATAGAAATTATATAGACAGACAGTCTCCCCCAAACTCATGTTATAAAGTACAAGCTTCTAAAAATCAAATAAAAAAATATAAATGTTTTTATAAAATTACGGCTCTTTTCATTTTGGTGTATTTTTCATTAAATTTTTGAATACTAGTTTTTTAGAATTTTATTTGAAAATCTTTATATGTATAATATATTTTTGTAACTGGAAACTGGGGCTATATGGCACGTACCAAAAAGGTGAAAGCTAAAGCTATAGGTTCGTATGTTACGCTTTTTGGCCTGTGTTTTGTACCTTTTACTTACTTTGTTGGCAAATGTACATCCTTGACGTATGTATATAAATGGTTACACTTTACACTTCTAAGAAACTAGAAAAACGAGTTTTTGTGTTTGCATACATGTGTGTTGAAGGATAAAAAGGGTGACTACAATAACTGTGTTCATCTGAATAATATTTCTACAACACAGATATTTTGTGTTTACATAATCTGACCAGCGCAGCGGTGTTGTTGACTGGAGATAGTGACGGTTTAATCAGGTCAATGTGTCTCTCAGGCTTGTTTACATGAGTTCAGTCATACGAACATTCGACCTGATAGCAACTAGGTAAAATCAACAAGCTACTTACTAAACTACTTCAAGTGAAGCTCTAAATTACTTCATACGCTTTTAGATGTTGACTGCGATCAGTTTGGAAATTAACAGCGCATGCAGTGCTTGCTAAATTCTAAAATTTGAATTTGCTTTTAATTGGAAAGTAATTTCTAAGTAATTCTAAACAGGTGGTAGGAAAATGAAAAATATTGTGGGACTCTCCTTGCTAACTCTGTTTTTAGTGTGTGTTAGTGAAAGTGCAAGAATACTCTCAGTCACATTTTTTGGGAGTAAAAGTTTTCGAAATGCATTTGACCCCCTTCATTACGAATTGGCTCAACGTGGCCATAAATTAACAATAATAAATCCAATTCCATCCACAAAACCCCACGCCAACATCCTTGAAATAAATTTACCCGTTAAAAAACAGTCTCCACTAATAAACTTTGCGGATTTTTTCCAACAACGCCAAGATAAACAGGTTATGAACATCATGTTAGTTGGACCACAAATCATTGAAGCATGCCATCAATTTCTTCAGATGGAGCAGGTTCAAAGTTTAATACATCAAGAAAAATTTGATTTAATTCTTGGGGTTGGAATAGGAAACGAATGTTCATTCGGCTACATTCATCAGTTCAAAACCCCTTTCATAATCCTCTCCCCCATAACACCCGCTTTTCACGTCTCAGCCATGGCCGGTGCTCCAGCCCCAGTCTCATTCGTCCCAAACATTTTTACGAATCTGGCGGATGGAATGACATTCCTTGAGAGAGTCAACAATTTTGTAAGTTATCTCTGGTACAGCATCTTCTTCCATACAACTTACACTCCACAGATGGATGCTGTGAACCGGGAGTACTATGGACATGATACTCCGAGTGTAATGGACATTGCCAAAGAAATGAGTTTGATGTTAGTCGCGAGTCATTTCAGTGTTAATTATCTTCGCCCTTTCATGTCTGATATGATTGACATTGGTGGACTGTACTGTCAACAAGAAGCAAAACCACTCCCAACCGATATTCTAGATTTTATCAATAATTCCGGTTCCGGTTCCGGCTCCGGCTCCGGCTCCGGCTCGGATCCCCAAGAGGATGGTTTCATCTACTTTAGTATGGGATCCATTCTTCAAGGCTCAGCCCTCCCTGAAAAACTCCGTCAAATTTTCGTCTCTGTCTTTCGCAAATTGAAACTGAAGGTTCTGTGGAAATGGGAAACTGAGAGTATGGAGGATAAACCAGCGAATGTCAAACTTTTAAAATGGGCCCCACAACAGGATATTTTAGCTCATCCCAAGATCCGTCTATTCATATCACATGCTGGAGGACTGAGTACATCCGAAGCGACGTGGAATGGGGTTCCAGTTCTGGGGATCCCAATGTTTGGTGATCAAGACTACAACATTCAAATGGTTGAAAATAAAGGCTACGGCCTCAAACTGGAGCTGGGAGATATTACGGAAGCAACTTTAATGGATCGTATACAACGTATTTTGTCAGATACAAAGTAAGAACTCCTAATTTTGAAAATTTTGATTTATACTTTCTATTTCCACAATTATAATAAATTTTGCGCGTGATATTCTTCTCATCTCTTTTAGGTATTCCGAAAAAGCAAAAACACTTTCGAGAATATTTCGGGACAGGCAAGTCCCAGCACTGGAGACTGCAGTTTACTGGACAGAATATGTCCTCCGTCATGACGGTGCTCCTCATCTTCGCTCTCCAGCCCGTGATCTCAATTTTGTCCAGTACTATTCAGTAGATGTCATGTCCCTCCTACTCGCCGCCTTCACTCTGCTCCTTTATTTACTTTTACGGATCTCAAAATCAATTTTTAACATTTTCAGATCTGAAAAAAGAAAGACCGACTGATTCTAATTCAGTATGTACTTATAGGTATAATTATTCCTAAACAGACAGCACTATAGAATAAAATCCAGCAAAACCATCGTTCCTGCGAAAATAAAATCGTAATAAAATTATAAAAAATATAGAAGCATTTTTATGTAAGTTACAGTTTCTTTTAAAATATTCAAAAAAGAGTGTCTATGCTAATCTAGTTAAAAATTAGGCACAGTAAAGAATAAAAGATGCTCACAGATTTGTACTGCACTGATTTCGTCAGCACTGTTGTAACACCGTGTATAATTATTCAACTAGGTAACCCTGAAAACATTATGCAAATATGCAATTTATGAATATAATATACCACAACTATTTGTGTTTTGTACCATTGTTTGTCAAATTCTGCAGATCAAAATTCGCTTCGTCATTTTGACTGCTGTGAAATGGGGGTGACATAGTTGAATTTGAAAGGAAATTATCTGGAACAATTTCAATAGTATTTTACTGTTTCCACTCCCAAAAAACCTGTCATAATTCTTGCAGTAAGTAGTATAGACCAAAAATGGTGGTATGCGGCGTGCCGTACTGTCAACTGCCCTGTCACTGCGGATGAGGTGTATATGCTGCATATACATTCAACATTATGCAGTCTGACTAGTAGTGAGCAATCTGCTGACTAAACTAAAGTGAATTGACATTGATATAATCAGGATTGACACCCGCTGTCCCGTGACCATGAATTGTGGGCTGGGTGGGCATTTTCATTTTGCATATAGCTCGTCGTCAAGGACGACTCATGGCGGAAATCGGAAATGACAAGAATTTTTGTAAGAAAAATAATTATTATTATATACCCATTATATTATAGGTATAACTGATTGTATGTATCCTGGTCCTGGAAAATACATTAAGGCTAAGGCTACTCCAAAAATGGGAGCACTATGTATATTATATGCGTTTAAAGTTTGGAAGATTTTCCAAAATAATTGTGTTCTTCCCCTTCATTTCACAAGTATAATTATTAGAACATATATGGAACTTGCATTTACAAGCAATTCCAGAAATCCTAATCATTATTATTGGTTTTTTTCTCCTACATTATTTTAAAACTCACTATACATATAATTACTTGAATGAAATTCCTATTTTAATTGACGCATAATTGTGTTGCTACACGTAGATCTGAAAAGTGACCCTTATATGTATTCCTATATCTGTACTGCTCCATTTCTGTATCATCGTTCGTCTGACAACTCGAGTGTTCATGAGTACATCACATTTACAAACGGTGACAAAAACAAAATACAGATTTGCGACTTAATAAAAATGTATAGCGTACCATCGTCAATTAAGATTTGTTGATTAATTAAATGATTAAATAGAGCAGGTATATGCCCATTTTTTAAACCCAAAATAGTGAGAGAAAAAAAACGCGTCAACAGTAAAAAACAAATCTCATCACATTTATGTCTGACTGTGACAGTCACTGTTTTCAGTACCCTATCAATGTGTACCTTCACATCCACTTGTATCCAAACCTTTTTAGGTACTTTACACCAACCAACATAACACATACAATTCGTCAATAACTCAGACTTGGACATGAATAATTACATCACATAACAAAGGAGCCCATATGTAGCGAAAGCGAACCTACAAAAGTATACCTATACGAATTTTAGACTGCAGAGAGAGGAGAGACAAAAATAACAATAATCACCCCAAAATTTGGTACACATACAGAAAAGACAATCAACTATATAAGGCGCTGGACCTGAACCTGGACTCTGGACGACGGTGCGGTACCGTGTCCGTGTCCGTACCTGTATCCGTCCCCAATTTACTCATTTATTTTTGTAAAAAAGTCTAAAAAAAATAAAAGTGTAAAAGTTAACAAGAGTCTGCTGTCTCTGCGTAATAAAGACTGTACAGTACATAGAGTATATATATGCAGAGAAACAACATTAAAAATACTACGATCGCCCAACTTGTAATTTGGTGAAACAACTTCCTTTCGTCCAAATCGGTCAAGTGGTACTTCCAAACTTCCAACGTCGAAAATGTAATGGGCGCACAATTACTTTATATTGACTATTGATACAGGGACAAAGGGAGACGACCACGTCAACGATAGACTGCAGACAGACGTCAACAGGAGAAGAAGAGCAGAGCCCACCAGACCTTTCCCCCCTGTCCCATAATTTCTCTCAGCGGAGGATCCACAAATGTTTTATGAAGGGGGCCAGGGCCGGTCCGGACGAAGGAATTACTTTTAGGCAGCAGTAGTTTCCAAACAAATATCATTTTGATTTTAGAATGTTTTCTTTGGTAAAGCAAAATGCTGTATTTACCATTTTTAGAAAATTTTAAAATGTTCTATTGACATGTTTTTTAAAAAGTGTTAAATGTTTTATTTGCACGTTTTTGAAATGTGCAAAAACTTTTATTAGCATATTTTTGAAAAGTTCAAAATATTCCCATTTTCATGTTTTTGAAAATTCAGGCAGCGGGGACTGCCTGCGCTGGCCGCATTATCCGGCCCTGAAGGGGGATAATGGCTACCTGGGGGGGGGGGGGGGATAGCAATTTTATCTATGAAAATGCGGCCATTCCTATCTCTATAATGTTAAAAAAATTCCTTCTTGAGGGGGCTTACCTAGATCCGCGGCTGTCTCTATATACATTATGTTGACTTCCTATATGACAATCTTAAACCATTTATTCCTTCTCACTCAAATCTCAAATGTCAAATGTTCAAAGTCATTATGTCGCCGTTATTTTTAATTTTGTACTGTCGTCCGAATCTCCATGTCTCCATGGATGGATGGATTGGATGGGTCTTTGCTGGTGGTACATAGTTTAAACTGACTGAAAACGAAGGTTGCCAAAACACAGAGGGGAAATGTTGAGAGGCAGTGGTGTGGTGCTTGCGCATGAAGTGTAGCCTAACATAATCGTAAAGTAAAAACTAAAGGTAAGAATTTTAGCATTATAATATATTAGTACTAGAAGTCAGGCCCCCCTGCCTACGGCAGGGCCACGCAGGGGG
>JAQFZE010000173.1:0-35680 GCA_034695245.1 Dicyrtomina saundersi
TTACGTATAATTTACCTAATATAAATTCAGGAGGGAAAAATAGTGTGCTGGAATACATTTTTCGTTTGCTGTCGTCACAATACATTCTTCGAACTTATGCATTTCCTAGCTGAATTAACAACAGAACGCAAACGTGACATCTGATTTGATATCGAAATAGGTTAGCCAAACTTTGTGTGACGCAGCACTGAGCAAATAACAATGACAGTCCTTAAAAGCATACAAATTACAAGTAGGTACCTGCAAACTACAGAAAGGTACTTAAACGGAGTTGGTTATTTAGACAGAGAAACAAGATATACAAAACTAAAACTAGGAAAATCAATAAAACCTGAATACGTATGTACGCTTTATGCATAAGACTTTAATTTATATTTTTATATTATCAGCACTGAAAATTTTCCGGGTAAATACGAAATATGTGTCAGAAGTTGCAACCAGTATTCACTTGAACCTGATATTTACCATTTTGATTTTACCAACCACATGTTTATTTATAAGGCTGAATTTGAATGTGCACGTAAGTAGGTATTATATGTTATTATGTACACTTAATATTTTATCGACGTCGTCACTACCGTGCTGCTTCATTGCTTCATATTTCAAAGCGGCTGCCGTACATACATGAATAACTGGAATACGACTACGAACCGTTAGATCAAACTAGCATTATATCATAACCAATTCAAAAACGCGGACGGTAGAAGTGGATCTAGTTATGTATAATTCTATACTTGATTGAATAATGAATATTCACGATTAATCTTCACAGCACTGGTTGGCTCCACAAAACTGTTTTTGAAAAGAGCAGCACAGTATTCATTTTAATTTTAAGACTCCCTTTCAGACTTTGAGACGGATACTAAGATTTAAGACCAAGATGCACTATAACAAGGACAGTCCGGGGAGCTAGTTTATTTGGCAAATTACAATACAAATTAAAAAACTTTAAGAGTTGTGTTGTGAGAGAATGCTGACTATAAAATGCTGAATTAGATGTTGAATGTTGCGCAGAATAGAAATGAACATTAGAAATACAGTTACAGTTCGACTTGAACATTTAGTGATCTGGTCTATCACGAATTTGACTCTTTGCAATAATGATTATTATCTCCATGTCCTATTCTACACAACCAATGCCAAAACCCAAAACCAAACCATCATCGTTTGCCATTGCCAACTTGTGAAGTCAAAACTACACGATCAATAATAATTTCAACATTATTATTTCTGATATTAAATCTTTCAAATTAAGCTTTAATATTATAACTGACTGTGGCAAGATAATAAAATTTAATGATGGAGTAGTTGTATTTTGTAGTTTATACCCAGTTACTAGTTCGTTGGATTTGAGTAATAATATTTGGTTGTAAAAAATGTTTTGAAAATGAGTAAATAGTCGATGTTTCTACATAAATTCGGTGTAGTTGGTAGTTAACTGGTTCTGGGTTGTTCAAGAAAATGATTAATTTGTGTACAAACTAGTAAAACTTAAAAAATAGTAAATAACTAACTTGTTAAACCAAAATAATTATACATACTTCATACTTGAAATTTAAATTATGAACTTACGTAATTTCCAAGCCCGTCTGCTTAATTGAGCCATGGTTTTCGACTCTTTTTTTATTTCCTTCATTCAAATTCGTCTAATTTTCACTTCTTATTATAAAAACAGTTAAAAATTAAAATAAGATAAATTGACAACTTAGCAGCATCAGAAATTTTTACGATGAATTTTTCACTTTGGTCGTTGATTGTAGTTAAATTTAAAGCTTCTGAGGGGACGTGATGGTCTTTAAATTAATTTTTGATTTTACATTTCACACCGATGCAGATAAGCAAGTTATATATTTCAGTTAAAAGTTTCAATTGAACCAAAACTGACTGCTTCAGCCAGCAATTTTTAAATTCAAATTGTGAATCATGAATCGCTGAAAGAAATCGTAATTTAGTAAATAAATCCAATTCCAATATTGAATATCAGGCCTTTGACATGTACCTAGGATGTACGTACAAAGTTAGCAGATACAGAGTTCCAGCTGAATGTAAAATATTGCTTGATTATTTCAAATAGTTTCCCCTTTGTTCACATTCAACTTTGTTTCTGGTAGTTTCAAAGTTTGAATTTGAAATTATAAATTCTGATAATTACCAGCTATACTTTATGCAGTTGCAGTTACAATGATCAATCGTATCGCTGATTGCAGAGGGACATCCCAATTTATTACCATTTAACTTGAACATACTTAACAAACATCGGTAATTGAAAGTACGAAATAGAATTATAAACGTTCATCTTCATCTTCTGAATTATCTCTTTTCAAGGCATTGAGAATTGAGAATTAAAATGTTTAAATCTCTTATTTGACAATCAAGAAGAAATCGAAATAAAAATTCATTTTTGAAGATTCAAAATTGGAACACTTTTCACTTCACACTAACACAAATTGAATAAAATCAGCAAACTTGAGAATGCAATGATTTATATTTTTTGCACCTTTTAAATGCGTTGGGGTTTAATCATAGTGATTCTGAAACACATTTTGGAACATTTTCACAAACTTAAGAATAATTATTATTACGAATACAATTTGGCTACTTTTATAATTACTTACCACTAAACGAGTTCACTTCTCTCTCTCTCTCTCCACTTCCACTCTCCCTCGTAACAAGCCACCAAATGCAAAATTAAAAAAACGAATTAAAATCCAATTGTTTTTAAGCTAGTAAATTCACTCACATAAAGGAGAGACAAAAAAGGGCCCAGGGACGAAGATTTGTGATGATTATTAATTGTATTTCAAAAATTCTGCTGAATTTGAGATGAGGATATTTGGTAATGATGTGAAACTAGCATGTGTGTGAATTTGATGACTGTGGGAGAGAAATTCGCCATCGCACATTTCACTTGATTTCTTTGCTTGAACTGATAGTTACCGTTGTGAAATAAGGATGGTAAATAGATGATAGTTACCGTTAGTTTAGTTGTTGATGCCGAGCCGAGCCACGGACAAGCATGGAAGTTGAAAGGGACTTGGTTTCGTTTCGTTCGATGTTCGATGTTCGTTCAACTTCAAATAAGTTACAATACTCTTTCTACAGCTACATAGGTTTCACACTAAACAGTAGGCAGAAAAGAAACAGAGAACGAGAGAACCCAGAAACACCTCTCCTCAGCTCTATTCACACACATATTATACCCACTGCAAGGCAATCCAAGGCATGGGAGTCCAAGCATACTTTAATCATCTCAATGGCCCACCTTAACAGGCAGAGAGGCACACACAACGTCTACTTACCTGTCTGTCTCTTCGACTTTCCACTATGTTATTGTTCCCTTCCCCGCAATCCCTTTTATTTCCTCAATTATTACAACTCGTGGAAAATGCATCACGTTATACCATAGCAGAAAACACACAAACAAAAAATTTACCGAGTCCCAAGTCCCAATCCCAATCTTTGCTGAATCAAAAAGTGAACATGAACATAGGATCGAGCAAGTCCACCAAAAACTCCTCAACTGCCCACTGCCCATAAGCCATAACAGACAAGAAGTCAGGACATGGTAAGCACTTGAAATTGAAAACAAGAAAGAAATCAAGATCCCTTCTAATTTTCCCAGGGTTTCTCATCCCGTAATTCGCCAGTATCGCCACTATCTCACAATTTTTCAATGGCAAGCATAAAAACTATCTGTAGATACGACTAACTCCTGGGCCTGACTTGTTTTGTCATTTTCATTTTATTCTATTTTTTTAGCGAGCAAAACTATAATGGTTTTCACTGAATAACTCGAACATTAAAAAAACAAAACAAAAACTAAACTACCGGTACCGGTGGTTAGTAATAACTGGTAAAGTTAAGCATATGAAACGGGATTGGATGCATGTACAATAAAAGTAATCAATGCAATGTAACTATGTAATGCAGTACCGCTACCGTTGGAGCACGAGCGATCTCCAATCCAATCCAACATCTTTTTTTTTTCAGATAAAACTACAAAATTGCAAATCGATACCTCAGCAGTCAGCATGTACGTCATTCAGGTCTCAGTACCAGAGAGTCAAAGACTGACTTACAGTCAATAGTCATATATCACATTATTGTACGACCAAAATTATATTCTGATGTAATAGTGAATAGTGATGATTCTAAATACAAAGTCTCCATTGTTGAATATAATGTAAAATGTACTGTTTTCGAGAAGTCGAGAAGGATTCGACATATTTGTGATTTTTGTGCATACGCATATCATGTTATCAGTTATCAAAGAATCAAACAAATACATAGTACCCACTACTACCCATTATACTACATATAATTAATCATTATGTATGGATAATACATATACATGTGCAAAGTTTGCTGCTACGAAGGTAGTTTTGAGGTTACGGACAAGGAATCCGTATTTTGATTCTCGATTTTTTTGTAGTGAGACAGATTGAGGAGAAAAGGCTGAGGAAATCACGGTTTAGAAATAGAATTACGTAGCATGTACTTGAGAATCCTAGCTGTGTATTAATGAATGACAATGACATGAAATTCATGAGAATTTTTAATAAGAGAATCAGAGAATTATAAACACAAGGTATGATTTCGCTTTTTGTGGAAAACATTACGAACAATTTCATTTATTATTATTATTATTATTACAATATTCATTATTATCTCTTATTATAAGTTATTGATCAGAATCAGATATTATTTTTAAAATTCATTCAATTACATGACTATAATTATACTCAAGTACTTTAACATTTTTACCCCTTGAACCCTAGAAATTCGGTTCAAGAGACGAGTAAGAATTTGTTTGTGATAAAATCAATAAATTGGTTTTCGTACAGAATTGTTACGTTATGTTTTAGCTGATTGTTCTGTCTACAGTTTATTGTATAGTAATAATATTGTTTTCTTATGGTTTTAATATATGATTACTTACTGTAGGTAGATTAATTTTCTCACTTTTCACACAAAATTGTAAGATTTAAATGGTATTGGTGTAAATGTATATAAGGTAGAATAATAACTAATTACTAGATAATTCATTACAAGGTGTATGTTTAGCACAAAACGCTGAATTAAATATTAAGCTGAGCAATATATATTATGTATATATTTCGGACACATAATAATTACTATTTTTCTTAGGTGAACTGAAATATTAATTCTTTAAAATATATTGTTACACATAACATTAACACATTTATAACAGGTAAATTGTGGATTCGTCATTATATATCATTCAGTAGTCAAGTATACAATGTTCACAATAAAATAACGAAAATAAAATTATTATTATGATTACTCATACATCATTTAAAAACAGGAGTAAAAGGTAGTGTGATATTGAGAGCGAAGCGAGCAGATACGCATATAATTATATTGAGAAATTTAAGGCAAGATTAGCAACTTATAATAATATATTATAATCATTACGACTACTTTTTGTTTTATTTGAAGTGCTATTAACCTGTTCAAATCGGGGCTATTATTCTGTAGTAACCGTAGATGTATATAACTTTCCTCACCCTAGAAAGTCGTTAGCAACAGCCAAGGACTGAAAAAATTATTAAAATTTTACTTCTCACAAATTAAATTTTGTCAATCCCCTAATATGTATTTTCCTAAAACTTTATGGCTGGAGAAACTTCGGTAATATACTGCTGAGTTCTACTTCCGGCAATTGCTTGGCGTGATTATGGATACAACGCTTGAACTGAATAGTTGTTACGCACCCTGCCCCTATGTACCGTTTTCCTGCCCATGATATTGGATTATTGTTACACCAACTGTCGGTTGCCCTGAAGAACAGGTTGATTAGAATCGATTGCAGACTTCTATGTGCTCAGATGCGACTTTTTTCCGTCTACTATTTACAAATTGATTAAGTATATTTCAAAATTAATGAATAAAAAGAATTCCCATTAAATAATAAAAATTCAAGGGTGGGACAAACAAACACCTTTGCCAAGGTATTTGCACAGCCATCAGAAAAAAAGATGGACAATGACAATAGTAATAATTTATTCATTCATGTATTTTTTGAGCAAGCGTTCCCATAATAGTTTTTTAGAATGTATTTTTCTTACTGGTCATGATTTCGAAAATCATTTCAACACATCAAGGTATTTAGTAGCCGTGCGCCCCAAGTAGGCACACAAATTATGTAATGTGAAGCTTTAAGATCAGAGTACTTTCATGGAGTACAAATAATCTATAAAAACTTTTCCTCTGCACACACATATAGATTGCGAGCTAAAACCATAGTTATTGAACACGAGATTTGATTTTTTTCATTAAACTATATATTTTTCGATCCATTTTCTATAATTTTCAATTAAAATATACAACAGGGTGCTTCCCGCATGACTTATCAATGTAATTATATATCAGATAAATCAACTATCATTGGAAATGGCCCAAAAACTAGAATTCCAACTAGATTCTATGCGTAGTTACTTCGATATCACTTTCCAGCGGTCACGAGTAAATGCATTTTAGTATTTTATGTATAATTATATTATATATTTTTTTAATGCTTGGGTATTATCCTATTAAAGCCTACATTTAAAGTCCAAAATACAGCGTAGATACAATGTTGGAAGTCACACTTGGAGGTATTGTACCCAAAAAGAAAGAAAAACTGGGCAAAGTCAAAGTTTCGACAGTACTAGCCTTACCCTTATAGCTTATAACGCCTTCTCCTGATAGCCGCAGCTACAGTATATTTATAGCCTAAAAATCTCCGTCATGAATATGAGTGACTCAAAATATTTGCTTAAACAATAGCAATTACGAGAGTATATACATAAATTTTTAGCGTTTCATATTACAATAGGTTACCAACTTCCACACGGGAGTTTTACAAAAAGTGCAAGTAATCAGTAGCCCAACTTAAATGAGCGTTTTAGCTAAATATTCAGTCCGGTAAAATTTAAAGGAAACTATACGTAGGCGAGCCAACCTTCATTCCCGTATTCAAGTTACATATAGTATAAGAAAAAGAATTTGCGTACGTAACTCTAAACGGACGGATATGGCAACATTGAAGAACAAAAAATGCAAACGCTGCAGAAAAATTAGACATTCAAACTGTGTCAATTTATCGAAAATTCTTTTTACACCACTTCCAACAGATAACGAATTATTAGTTTACAGAGCTCAAGTCCTGCCTTTAAGCCCGAGTAAATTATTTACGCATGGCAAAACAATACGTTACGTAAAACATGTATCAAGTTATAAGATATGAACAGAAATTTAATAAGCAAACAAATTCCAAATGGGAACTGACAAGACACAGTGAAGCAAATATTGAAATAATTAACATTAAATCTGTATTGGGAACTAAAAACATGGTGCTGTAAATCTAATAAAATTAATACTACATAAATGACTAACTACGCAAGCATTACTTTGTACAGTATCAAAATAATCCCATCATTCTGCTATTCTGCTCTGCTTATACTGTTAACTGAAATTCGAAAATTACTACCATAGACTGACTTCATTACACTATTTTCTTTGTAAGTTGCCACACTTTTTATTTTGAGAATTTTTAAAAGTTTAATAATTTTTAACGAAAGTTTTTAATGAAATTAGCTATTTTAAAACGATAAAACTTCATTCTGATTATTAACGACCTGGAGAGTTGGAAACATCTTTTCTGTTACACTCCGCCCACTTCTCGGCTCAGCTCTACTTTGTACGGAATTTTATTTACTTCAAACCGAATTTCGTCTCAGGTTTTTAATCGATTTGCTGCGTTCACTTATAGATTATAAATTTTAGTCCTAGAAGGGTGCACAGTGCGATGCCGGCGAACACGTGGAGGATTCCTTTGTTTTACATCGACTTCTTCGTAACGTTCAGGTTCACGTTCGGGAGGGCTACTGGTACCGCTACTGCTACAACTACTACTACTGCTAGATGCTGATCCAGAAGTAGATGTATTGTTGGACGATGAATCGGTTTCCATAGTCGGTAGAGGCGGCCTTAAATTGTTACTGTTAACAATTAGTGGTGCGGGAGGTGGCGTGAGAACCGACACAGTAGGAGACTCTTGCTTTCTTAAAGGGAATTCTTTGCGAATCCAGGTTCGGTAATCTATTACCTCGTCGGTCACACGAACTACTCGGCCCAAAATGCTAAAAATATAATTTAGCATTTAACAACACGATCCTTTCTTTAAGCAAAAGAATTTGCAATTTAGTGATAACGATTAGCTGATAAACATAAAATCTGTAGAATTACATACAAATTGAGTTTTAAATTTTAGTCTACACTATTATTTTTTCATGCAAACGTCATGGTCCTCGGACAGTCAAGAAAAAATGCACTGAATTGGAGCAAGAATATTTAATATTTAAGATTCATACAAAAGCATAAAACCTACCTATATTCATTTGGATTGCTGCACCAAGGAACGTTTCTTTGAACACCCTGACACAAAGCTATATATGCGTATTCAAAAGCTTGTTTCACATGGAGAGCACCATAAGAGCTTCGCCCAATGTCATTTCCGGGCGTCAAAGGATCTTCAATACACAGTAAAGATGTTCGGTATCCGTCAATCATATCTCTCTGAACCTGTAAAGGTATTGTTAAAAATTAATATTAGCACATAAGCAAGGAACAATGGTGATTCTCCGTATATGAATGGGTCATTAAACTGGAAAACGATTTTCAAGCATGAGCACACTATTATAATAATAATAAATATTATTATTCAAGTTCATCATTATTAACATACCTCTTCCTTAGAAACGTATGCTCCACCGTCTTTGACTCGAATGCCAGTTTTGACGTAGTTGAAATGCCGACCATATAACTCAAAAAATTCGATGAATAAAACTCCCAGATTCGACTCATTTAGTCCCGCATTATATCTTGGATGCATCTAGGCACAAACAAGTATTCATTTTTATTCTAATTAAACGGTCAGTGGTATTTGTCGACTTCGATTTGCCGAACTATATGACGAACAGCATCTTTGACAAAGAAACTTTTCATAGGTAATGTTGTATTTAAAGCGAATGATAAGCGTCTCGTGATAGTAAACTAAATGAAATAATATGGAACCACAACGCAGAGTATACACAAAACTAAGTATAGACGAGGTTCTGTTTCCGATCATCTTGACTTAACAAACCACAATTTGTGAGATAAGTGAAGCTTCACCCCACTTTGGTTATCTACTATTTTAAGGAATAAATCACTTCCAGTAGATACACATTATTAGTTTCTGACACTTAATGCGTAAAGAGATGTCCCAGATACGATCACAACGTGTTTAACTTCGTTCCTTTATCCGATACACTAATAATAATGCTCGTGCTAGAGCTGCTTCTTCTTAAACACTTAAACTAATGCATTTCTGAAGACTGGATCTGTGAACGGGTCAATTTGTTTTTGAAGCAGTCTGTCTTATGGTCAAAGTATTTTGCCTTCAATACTTGATGTATCACCATATTCCCATGATTTGAAACGGTCTTCATCAAATTCGTATATTAAAATGAGTCACGCGTCAATTTCGTAAGAGCAAGGCTAGTCAGTCGCGTTCATACATATAAATTATTTAACTTTAGTCCAACAGGTCAACATATTTCGTTAGGTATTTGTCCTGATGATTTTGAGTGTGTGTACCTATACACGTCCTCCAGCTTTAAAACATAGTAACTAATAAAAAATACTAATATAAATGTAAAGGTGGTTATGATGCGGCTAGCAGAATCAATGGCTCAAACGAACAACTTCCTAGGTGACAGTGACCCACTACCTACTCTAAATCGTCCATGAGATAAAAAAGAAAAAAAACACGTTTCTTATATCGTTGGGGACAAGTTGAGGTCTACACCTCTTAAATGATCATGATCTCATTCTCGTAACATTACTTCAGTGAAATTAATTTCCTCATCGGCGATTTCTACTCACCACACTTGACGTAGTCAAACTATTTCGATTATATCCTAATAAATTCTAAAATACGCATCTCTATCATGCAGACAAAATGTATTATCCTTTTCTTCCCCGTGATTTTTGCTTCCAACCAACGCACATTATTCCTCGGTTTTGCTAGTCTTACATACGATAAAATAAAAAAACGAGAAAATCTATCTGAAAACCGTAACAAGTGAATTCCCACCTAATTAACTGATTCCCGTTGTTATATTACTTGAAACATTTACTATTGTTAGACGTAGCAGTGCAGTGCAGCTGTAATCCAATGATATTCGTATAATTACGAGAAATGCATAATATCGCAACATACAGCAGTGATTATTTTTTGGTCACATGGGAATTTTAATAAAGCCTGCATTCTTCATCTGAAGAAAATACTGTCATCTACCATCTCTACACGAAACAGTTTTCACAGGGAAACTACTTAATTATATGCAATGCTTGAGGTTCACTAGTTCTAGCTACAACCTATATTATAACCACATAGGTATTGAGCATGTAACAGATTGCATAGTGTGAATTGTGGAATCGATACTATGTAAAGTAAATGTTTACAATAATTCAGTAATTGCTACTATAGTAAATGCCTCCGTGTATCGAGACACTTCCTGAATCTAATATATTATGTAGTCTTTGGTACTTGTAATACTATCTAGATCCTATGCACATTCCTGTGCGATTAAAGAGATAAAAACGCCGGATGTACATCCTGACTCCCTTTTTCCTTAGCAATACATACTTACGACTCTCTAATCTGTGATTATAAACAGTACTAGGCAAAACATATGCAAACAATGATGGTCGAAAGTAGTAATAATAATAAGTGTCCTGTAATGTAATTTAGCACATCAGCTACTTATTACGTTCACTTATTTCTTTGCTCTACCCGACCTTGTGGGTATGAGCAAAATTCTGCAAAAAAAAAGACTTATTCCGAAGGCAATAACTACTAGTTAAAACATATTGATGAATTAAAAAAACAATCTATATAACTTACTTGCAGGAAACTGACTGTCATTAGTATCAAGGAGTAAGAGCTTATTCCTCCGGTAAAGACTTCGTTGAGATCACGCTGCAGTAGGAATTGCTTAAGGACCAAAACTAATTTAGGCAATACTGGATATTTACGACAGAAAACTTTTATCAGTTCTGCAGACCGTACACCATTGCTCATATTAAAGCTGATGTCTACTTTTACGTCCGTTGATTTATCAGTTAATTTAACAATAGGAACCTGAAATAAACGAGGAGAAAATTATGTTTTTTTTAACTGAGCCATGTTATGTATTTGTGTAATTATGACATATCAATCAATGTAACAACTGAAACAAAATCACACAAAAGATAAATGATCGCAATTTATTGTTATCCCAAGACTCCACCACCCCGTTTCCACAGGTAAATTCAGAAGCCAATACATGAATAAATATATAACACCGAAAGAGACAACACAGTAATTTCAATTCGTAAATAAAATTAACGTGCTTAGCCCTTGAAATTAAAAGAAGTCACGTAGCGCCTTAAGGTCAAATGAATTCTCTTGGTATTAACAAGTAATTCGGAATTCGAATGGCTTTTGTTTATACATTATACATAAAACATAATTATCGATGACAAGATACAATTTCAGCGTTTACCAATCACTACAGACAACTATTCAATAATAAATTTGTTATGCACTTACGGATGCTTTGTCCAGAACTTTAATTGACGATGCATTGGCAATATTGTTGTCCAAGAGGGCTTTTTCCAGTGTCCTTAACGGTAAATGTTGCCATTTTCCCATTACTACTAAGTCAATGTCACTACGAAATAAAAGAATTATACTATCATTACAAGCAGTCCCAATGGTTATCCACACTCAAAATTTGGGACAACACCAAATTTGAAAACTTGAAATATTAAACAATAGGCGGGGAAAAAATGAAACCTTGTCGGTAAGTAAAGTCCAGTACGAAAACTTCCAAAAATCTCAACAACTGCTTCAGGCCACAAGCTATATATGACATTTTTTATACGTTCTATTAACTGTATTCTCATCTCATGCTCTTCAGGTGTCGGTGACATCAGCTCATAAAAGTCTTCGATTTCTTCGTGAAGCCTGAGTTAAAGAAAATATTAAAATTATCACATGCCTATCCTACAGGTGAATATCATACTCAGCTATGCGAAAGTAAAAGTATTGCACTTGGACCTTCACGTCGCCACACCCCAACTAAAAGTAAAAGTTTATACTTAATTAGTCCTCACCCGACAACTCCCCGGCTGTAAACTTTGTTTTCATCTATCCATGGGCAGCCACGTTTATTCATATAATTCATTTTAACATTAACATTCACTCCTAGACCGTAAGTTCTAGCTCGATTGCCACGATTATTGTTCGCTTCATTAGGTATTCTATTTATATGATGATTAAAATTCTGGTGATAATAAATATGATTCTGACAGTTTACACTGATATTGATAGCAGAATGTTGCTTGGCACAATTGTAGGGAATGTTATAATCTTCGGATTTATCATTACTATTTCCATTATTCATGAAGTGTAGGCTGTTCAAGCCGGCTTGAGCCTCCCAGATACGTACCCAGAGCTCTTTGGCTGGACCTTCCTGCTCTGGCTGATACCAACCGATTTTAGGATCCATTCATGCTTTGGCACCAAAAACTTTGCAAAAACGGGTAATTATAATTGTTCCTACTCTCAATTATTCCCGTAAACCTTTTCTATTTACTTGGCTGTATCTTCAATCTTGTAATACTTCCACAATAATTTTTCCTTTTTCTCCAACCACAAAAACTTCCCTTCGTGTCTATATGAAAGAACGACGATGTAGACAGTCAATCACCAAACATTGAATATTTCTTAGATCTTAACTGATCTTGATCCAATCACCAGATCTTACTAGAACCAGTAAATTCTGCAAACAACCGAAATACAAAAAATAATAATTATACTTACTCACAACTTAACACAATTTTTGTGCAACAATGATATTACTCTGTTTAATAAACCATGCTTCTACTCAAGAGTGTAAATGAAACAATACGTAAGGCACAAGTGAGTGTGGGTAGGGTTCTTTATCAGTAATCTTCAACTTATTACTCTATACATATCCTATATTGCTTATTCTATTCTGACTATCCAATAAGATATCCTACTCACAGCACTCACATACATACACACACACACACACACACACACCAAACAAGTGTACCAGAAAATAATTAAAGAATGCTGCCCTATCCGTTCCTATTCCCTATTAACATGTTCAATTAGCATGAGATTATGAAATATCTCCTATTATAGTTATCAATTTAGGATTTCATATCGACAATCTTGACTTGAGTAAGCAAAAGCAGCCAGGCACATTTTGAGCTACGAGCCTTCAAAAAAGTGATTTTGGTGTAATTCAATTGGGAGAAGTTTATCGGAAGGCACAAGTCTAGAGTAAGAGGCAGATTTTGATGAATTAAATCAAAATCAAAAAGGAACTGATGTAATTTCAATTGTTTCTCAAGTTTAAATGAACATTCTTACCGCTAATATAAATAATTGTAAAATTTGTACACATGATTATTAGTATTATTATTATTAGTAGTATTAATAAAAAAAATACCTGAGTATCAAAAGGCTAAACGAGTATAACACAACCCAGAGCACAGAGCAAGGCATGCACTTGCAAAAATCTTGGCGAATCAAAACCGAATGCGCGCAATGCGCATTGTATTTTTTCTATGTCTTCTCCTGCTTTTACTCTTTCCAACTCCAACTACTACTCCAACTCCAACAGTCGAACAGTCCAACACAAGAAACAACTACGCTCTCACACTCTGTAGCACATACATTTAACCTACTCGCCTCCCTCTCTCACTACCGCTCCATAGGCCATAGGCTGCTCCTCGTCTCCACTCTGCTCCTTGTCTTTCTGGCCGTAGAAAGGCAATGCCAAAATCTTCATATATCAGAAGTACCTCTCAGTACGTACTGTAGGTCTCACCGGGAGTTAGACCCAGCCCAGGATGTCGCAGGATACGGAAGTCAATTAACAAACCACGTGATTCCTGCCTTCAAAAATCTAACTCTCACTCGTCGCCCCAGTATCCCTCACAATAATAATATCTTCACTTCTCTCCACTTCTACTACTTGAAAATCTCTCCCTTCCCTCAGTCAACCTTTACCTTTCGTGTATTAGTCTCTCACTGCCACCAAATCAATCCTGCCATCTCTAACCCACTTTTACACACAGACTTCCCCGCTCTTTTTAAATTTTGGCCACGAAAAATAATTCAAATTCTCTCTCTCTCTCCCGTCCCGAGGACGAGTTTTAAACAGGTTTTATTATATAACTAGACTTGAGAATGGTTCAGAGTATTCTGTGGATCTGTGAGGAGAGTCTGGAGCTTCTTGAGAAATAATTACAGAGAGGAGTATTAATTTTTACTTGAATTATTTTGATTTATTTGAGGTTTTTGCTTATGTGTCCTGATTGAGATTTAAGTTTTGGGACCAACAACCGGAACCGGAAAATGGAAACGTATACCTGTATTTAAAAAACAACAAACCAAGTTGAATTATTGTAATTGAAAAATAATTATTGATTGAACATTTAATTATTTTTGTATATAATATATTTCAATTTCATGTAACCTAACCATGTGCTCTTGACGTCAGTGGATGTCCATCTTCTTTTTAAATTGTTTATTATGAAAAATTAATTTTTACTTTTTAAATATTTAGTTGGAAGAAATTACCTAAAAATTAAAAAAAAAATTAAATAAAATTTAAACTTTAGTTTGTTAAGTTTTAAAAGTTATTTGATTTTGATTTGTTACTACAATAAATTGGACGAGCAAAGGATAACATAGGTAATAATATTGTGGTTTTCTAAGCGTAGGCTCTAATATTTGTGTTCTTCATCTACTTACTCATTTATGATTCTATTATGGGTTTGTAATTTACAATGAATAAAATTAATGAGCTTTGAAATGAAAAATAAAATGAATTTTTACTTTTGTGTTGTCACTCATATTTAGAAGTGGAACTCCGTGAGTCAAAATGAATTATGACAACTAGAGATGAGTTACTATTGCAGATTTATTTTGAATTTTCTTCTCTGAAAGCGACCTAATTTCTATATATTTTTACAATGTTTTCTAGTGTATTCAGAAGACTAAATTTTTTTAGCATCGAACGCAAGTCGCAATATGCCTAGAGCGTAATATAGATGATTCCAAAAAGCTGCTGTACCCAGAACACAGGAACCCACACTACATTACTCACTAGCAAGAACCCCAAACTTAATTAGACGGCTTAAGTATATATTATGCTCTCAACTTTCCCGTTTCAACAGCCCGAAACTGTCTTGAGGTTGAAGAGGTCTTCATCCAGAGCCAGGAAAAATACTATGGCAATGCTCAGCTATCGAGAATAACTTCTGTTCAAAGTATCCAAGCAGGTCAAGGCCACCTTGCTTTCCTATTTTGAAAATTCGAAGTTCCGTTGGGTTGTGGGCAGTTACCTCAAAATTTTAACTATTGTAATTAGCACCCCCACAACCAGACCCTAGTTTCTTGTACGGCAACGACAAGCTGCTATTATGTTAAGGCATCTTTTATCTAGTAAATTTTTAGCAATCTGCATTAATTTGGTTTGGAATAAATAATTTCCTCTGGTCATCTGGCATGTAAATGATATTTAAAGACAATTTTTTGCCGAAGTAAGTGTCTACCACCAAGCCATCAACTTGAACTAGAACGACAGAAAAAGACAACGCATCCTGTCTTTCTGGATAAAAGACTTTTCTAGGGTTGCCTGCATCTGATAAATGTGTAAAACAGAATGGGAACGGTACAGAAAAAGAAAATTCCGTACGCCAGATGCCGTCATTGTTATGACTTTGAAGCGTAGGGCTACTTTCTTGAATAAACTAAGAAGTCTGTGGAAGCATCTGGAAATGGAAGAAGTATTAGGTAGTAGGTATACTATAGTAGGTTAGGTAGGTAAATTGAGATACGATGATCCGCTTTTCCAGTAGCCGAAGCCTGGTTAAAATTTGAAAAACACAATTTTGAAGATCAATTAACACAAATGTTTTAAATTATGATATAATTAAATTCAATTTTTGACATTATTGAAAGTACTTGAAATACGATAAACTGAACAATATTTCCCCGTTCATAGAAATTCGAAGTTATGAGTGGAAGGAAGACTATGGGGCTGGAAATGTTAAATCCATAGAATTATGGAGCATAAACTTCTTGATAATTGTATGGTTATTATGCCTCTGATGATTATTCCTATGAGTTTCAAGTTTTTATCGTTTTCGCTTTCACTGCATTTTATTGCTTTATAATTGATCGCAATAGTTTTTATTAGCTCTCTCCCTCTTTTCTTTCCCCTCAGAATTTGGGGCCAGGATCAGGATTTGGAAGCGTGGGCCTTGGCTGTGTAAAATGGAAATAATAATGATTGTGTTTATAAAGTAAAATGTGTGCGGACAGGAAGTGGAGGGAAGTATTGTTTTTTTAATAAGCTGTAGCTTGAGACAAAATTGGTTGAGCTTTTGGACTGGGTCTGGAATCTGGGCGTCTGTAATGGGTTGCCATGAAGTTCCATGGAGTCCCTGATATCATATTATTTTGGAGTGTTGACACGGGCTTCTTGCATCAGTTTCGAGTGGACGATCCATGAGCCCCCCCAATCACGTATAAAGCAAGTTTGGTTTAATCTAACTAGAGTCTTGTAGACTGTCGAGAGTAGTCCTGTGTCTGTCAGATATGGACTATAGACCTAAGTACTAGATGTAGCGTGGCGGCATTATATGACTCGTCCAAGTCAGAGACCAGTCCCAGTCCATCTGTAGTCTCAGGACAACCTTTCACTCTCGATTTTCATCCTTACTCGAAATTCCATTCACGACTCCTGTCCCCTTCCTCAAAAAAGCATCCATCTAGTTTCTTCTTCCTGTTCTCATTCCTCTTCTTTTGCACTCCCTTTTCTCTCCATGGTGTCTCGTTTAGAAGCACAGAGACTGACGACTGTGGGAGGAACCACTGGAATTATTTTGTATACATATACACATACGTCCAAAATCTAATCCTAGACGTCAAATTTTTTAACGTTAAAAAATTTGATCTTGGATCAGTTGTGAACAATTCATCAAAAGAAGTTGTGCATCAGCATCAACCCATTTTTGTAATGTGAGCCAAGCTGGAAAGATTTGTGTTGGTCTGGCTGCTGTTGTGTGTAGTCCGAGCCCTCACTACCAGTGCCAAGAAGGTCATGACTCTCTCAGACTCGTTTTTTGCTCGTGTTGTATTTTCTCCAGTTTTTTCATTTAATTCAGCTTACATTCCATTGTGTCACGAGGCGTGCTCTAAATGAAGGCTGGTGAATTATATGATTCATGATGTTTGAAAAACATTCCTCATATTTTATTTATTTATACATGTACTTGTATAGTAGTTTTGCGGACACTGACTTGTCATCTGTTGTCCAGAAGTTATCCTTCTAGCCATCCTCTGACTCCAAAATTCTTTACAAGATGTGATAATAATTTTTCATAAATCGTAACATCATTTCTAGATCATGGGAGTTCTTATTGCAGGCTGTTAGTCAACTCTCTCAATGTGTCAATGACATGAGGTTCTTGCTTCTTCCACACGGATTGTCCAATAATGCTGCAGACTATTATGCGATTTGGTTTACTGTACTGCAGACGGTGCGGTACTGGGCCAGCAGCAGGTAAGTTCAAGTTCGTACCTACTATAGTTTTAGTTTTTTTTTACACTTTACTAGATTTATTTGATACGAGTGTGAAGTGGTGGGCAAGTATAAGTTGGAGGATACTGTAGTATAGAGTACACATATATAATTACATATATTGTGGACGGTAGAAATAGAAGACAGTGTTTTAAATTCAAGTGCGTGCCTCGTTACTATGCGTGTATAGGACATGAGGGGATTTAAAAAGCAAGGGGATTTTTTCTCTCTTTGCGTAAGTAAGCTTTATTGAAGTGTAAACTAAAGTGATATTTTTATGGTCCCTCAAGGTATCGTTGATCGATGAGTTTCATCATGGAGAAAAGAAAGGCTGGAGTCAGCTCTGGCGTATTGTTCTACAGACACACGGAGAAGACATTATCACAAAAAAGAAGTAAATGAAATTCACAAGTTGATCGCGGAAGCTGCTACAAAAGATTTACGAGTTGAAATCCGATAATTTTGTTGAATAAAAAATGCCCCTGTTTTTTGTCTAATCTTGAAGAAGGCTGTCTCTCACTTTACTATTAGCTTTACATTATTTAGAGAAGCACGTGTCTTGGATCACCTCCACGTCTCCTTACGTTTTGTTCCTGGTGAATAATTGAAGTTCTAATAGACTCAAGTTAGCCCATGGATCTGTCTGAGTGCCGCTCACTGCCAGTCCCATTCCTTCCTTCATGACCCACTCCTTTCCGCTCTCTACTCCTATCCATTTCCTCGGAAGCTATGTGGATGTGAGCTGTGTGAGGAGAGAGGCCAGGTCCGCAGAAGACGGGGAGAGAGAGATGAAAGGAGACTCCTGAGCTGCGCCTGTCATGCTCCCTGTTTTCCACGAGAAATATTTTTCCGTCCACTATTTTCCTTTTCGCTCGCGCTCAGTCCCAAGGAGCCGTAGTTAGTTGAATGTCATAGTGGAAATCCTGTTAGTCATGCATTGGTCGTGGTTTTGATCTGGTCGAGGATCGTGGTCAGGAGGTTGGTTGAGGTGAGCTGTGCATATTTGAGTTTCTACACTGACCGGCTTCTTTCCTTTCGCTGGAGTTGAGTCAATGTGTGGAGTGGGGAGTGATGGTGGTGGTGGTGGTCGGGTGGTTGGTGGTGGTGCTGCGGTGACTGGTTTATAAAACTCGGGAAAACAACTGCCCACTTCAATGACCTGCCCTCGTGAAAGGAAGAGTCCGTGTCAAAAAGCTACTCCTGTCCGTTCTACTGTGGAAGGTAATTTGGGGAATGTGCGTAGGTGAGGCATGTTGCGGTCGAAAAAGACCGCCGCCATGGGTGAGTCGTCAGGGGATGTGTCCGGAGTTGGTGTCCAGTTGGACGTGGCTCAGAATGGTGATGACTCGGATGAGGAGCAATTTAAAGGATTTAAGAGACTTCAGTTCACAGCTCGACGAAAATTCCCCTCGTCGTACATCGTGGATGGGAAGAGTAGTAAGAGAGTGGATCGGAGTGCGGTTAGCAAAGTCTCTGGTGTGGGAAAGACGGGGCTGTCGACGAGGGGGGATGAGGGAAGTGAGCAAAGTACTAAAATGTTTAAAAATGAGGCATCCACCTTCTCATCTACATCCGCCATCTCCGCGTACATGGATTCTGAGGAGTGGGTGCTGCACACATCGTGCCTGGATGACTCAAGTGAAGTGCTTCATGAGTGTTGCTGTCAGCCAGATTCTGAGAGTTTGGAAGGGAATCGGAGTCAGAGCTGTGCATCTGTTGATCGGCGGGACTGTCTGTCAAAATGTGAAGCGTCCTCGTCAGAGAGTGATGTTACACCACACTCGGTGATATACAACGTGGTGGCCCAACCTTTACCCCCTCCACCCTCCACACCACCCAACGTGTCTCATCGGTCTCAACATGAAAGTGCCACTTCAAGAGTCTATCCACCGCCCCCAGAGTGGTCTCAAGAGTTTTGTCAAAGAGATACAAATGAGGTAGGATCAACTGTCTCTCAATTCTAGTCCCTTCCACCAAATTTCCTCCTTGTCCACCATCAACATTTCCAGATGGGACAATTTCTAACATTTCCAACTCCAAAGTGATTACCATCAATTTATTCCAACTCCCCTCCCCCTCCCCATCCTATCCCCGTCACTTTTACTCCTCTCCTCAGCTCCTTGTATACTTGTACACACAGAGTCAGAGTCAAAGTACTTATGGGAAATGACTGGAAATTTCCCGTCTGGGCAAATACCTCACCAAACCATACCACTGACCACCCGCGTCCTCCACCAAATGTTGTCCTGTTAATTCTTCCATATGCACCTCACACTCCACTCCGCTCCACGCACTGCGTGTTTGTGAGAGATGCTCAAAGTTTTTTTGTTCTTGTTGGTTGACAGGCTCTCTCCCGAGTCCCATCCGTTGGACGTGAACGTGAACCTGTAAAAAATAAACAGCAACAACTGCAGCAACATCAGCAGCAGCAGGCAAAACAATGGGAAACGGAGCTAGATTTGATTGTACCAGTGAGTGAACCTTTCTCCTGGCCTCCGGCCAACAGCCGTCAGTCCTCCAACCAAAATCCCAACAAGGTTAGTCCTCCTCGTCGGCTCCTTTACTTTCCTCAAAATGTTTTGTCTTTCCTCTCCACTCATTCCCCCATCGCATCACCAGATTAACAATACCATTACCATTTCACACACACACACACACTCTCACATATGAAAAGCCTCCTCTGCTCTGTGGTTATTTCCTATGCTACGTATGCGATGGGGGGAAGGAGGGGAAATGGTGAACAAGTACAGAGATATTCAGAATTCCTCTGAAAGAAGGGACAGTAGTGAAGATAAATACACCGTTTTTGGATGAACCACTCTCTCAAGTACGAGGCTCCATGCATACATTTTGTGCCAAAAACCAATACTCGTCCGCCTTTCCCTTTCTCCGCTCCCATTATATGATATAATATTTCTCCCAGAGTCAACATTTTCTTATTCCAGTTCCAATGCACACACAACTGTCTATGAGTAGATAAGCGAAAGTTTCCCTCAGTCCTAACCACAAGTTAGCTTGCACCTGTGAAAAGTTTTCCTTTTGTCATAAACGACAGCTTTCTCTTCGTCTTCTTTCTGCCTGCCTGAGCTGGAGTCTGCCTGGTTTGGTGTGTGGTGGTCTGGGACTCCGTGTAGAAGTTCCCTAGAAAAGAACTTTCACTCTCAGTTCTCCATACACAGGTTACAAAGACGGAGGGAGATAGAAGGAATTCCTACATGAGACCCACACCACTCGCCAAGTCAAGTAAAACCAACTCAAGACATGCCAAGCCTCGCGCGAAACGATATCTCACGAATGTATGTTAAATGTTATCAAGCCAAACTTAATGAAGCAGAACAAAAGGATAAAGCATACAGTTCCCACAGTTCTACACACAGACCCGCCAATATAGGCATTTCGGGGGACTCTGTGGCATGAATAGTAATATAATACCTTCGACTACAGCTGCTAATGAGTTTTGAATAGAAAGAATCAGATTTGTCGGGAAATTATATCCATAACACCTGAAACCACCTTTCAGAGCCCTCTTTCCTCTGTATTCCCTGTGTACTGCGTATATGAATATAATATTACCAGAGTCTATACTATGTATATTCATGGGAGAATTCATCCGACGCTCGGGGAATCTGAATATCTGACTCAGTCAGACAAACAAGCTGCTCGTATGAGATTCTTATACTTCTGGATCCCATGGATTTGATATAATGTATAATTGCTAGACAGATACAGGATCTGAGTTTTGGGAAGACAGGGGAGAGAGGGAGAAGGAGAAAATGTATGTGTGGGTTGTAGTATTTAGTAGGAGAAGGCGTACAGAGAATGATTAATGAAATGAGGAAATCCCGGGATTATCATTTTCTTCGTCATATGTAGCCATGTAATCTCATGGATTGGAGATGGTGAGAGAAGATGGGGGGAAAACTCACTCTACCATTCATCTCTCATTTGGTTTGAGTTTGAAAAGTGAAACGGAGATAGGAAACTAAATCAGACTAAACAAGCCAGAGCAGACCCAGAAGACATAGTCTACTCTTTCCTTGTCTAGTAGTGAGACATAAAGGTGGGTCTATGTCGGAATCGTCTGTACTAGACACATGCAGGGACTATTTCGAGTTGGAGAGCACACTTGTTTGTACAGTGCAGGGTCTCCAATTCTGACAGTCTGTGTGAAACGAAATCATTTTGAGTTTAAATAGCTTCAACGTTCCATCTAGATATTCTTTCACTCACACTCTCTCACTACTCATTCACTCACTCGGCCCTGCACTTAGAATATTGTGAAATTTTGACTTTGAAGAGAAAGTTTTCCTGACACTACTTTCTCCACCTACTCTACTTCTTTGCTTTCCTTAGTCTCTTTCTTTGTGAATTGGGACTTGAATTAGGGAAATGGTGAATTACCTTACCTTTGTAGGAAACTATAATGTGATATTGTAAAATAATATAATACTCTTCTCAACTTTACAAGAACTTGGAAGTGAGGCGACGGTGTAGAGTGGAGACGAGTATGTACTTACTCCTTGTCTATTGATATTTCCTGGGAGAACATCTCCAAGAGTTTTCTCACGCCAATGTATGACTTCAAGACTTCAAGTATCTCAGGCCCTCAACGTAAATGTCTCTCATGTGCGGGTGCTTCTTTGAATATGTTGAATTGTGTTTTTTACACCACTTCATATTTCCCCTTTGAATTTCTTTTCCCTTTTCGGACTACATATAGTTACACACTTTTAGAAGACTTTCTTCCCTTCCAGTAGTCCTTAATACTATGTGTGAACCGTTTATGTATTGTAAGGTAAATTTTTGGGCAATTTTATTAATCTTTGTTCATGTTTCAAAATATCCCGCTCACAATTTCCTAAATTCCCATGGAACTTGTCCAATACTTTAAAACAGGTGTACTACAATACGTTCTTGTCGGTTTAGATACTATATTTTGAATGTTAGGCCGTCAAATGCAATGCTGAGGAAATGAATATGTATGGAGGAAGGTAGTATGTATGCACCCATTTAAAAGCGTGTCGAAGTTTATTTCGGTCATATCTCTACACGTATGAGTAGGTAGGGTTTTTGAAATCTGTGTGCTGTCGAAAAGTTAGAGACTTTTCTTAACCGCAAACCTCAAATCTAAATGCCTTGGGAGGACGGGAGGAGAAAGCAGAGAGAAAGATTTCATATCCCACATGTTCATCCTCTGTATTTCATGTCATCAAATATACATACGCGTAAATCTGTATGCAGAGCTAAAGATATGGATTGGATCATCCGCTCAGGGTACTCATAGTGTTGGAGAAAAGGGATAGTAGCAGTAGTAGTAGTGTGATAGTACAGGAGTAGGAATAAGTTTCGTACAAAATTCGGACTACACTTACTCACTATTTCACTACTTTCTTTTTTTTCTTTCCTCTCCTGCCTTTCTCTTTTCGCTTTCTTTCCCCCCTTTTTATCCTCTAAAATCTTATAAATAAATATCATGTAGAGCAGAAGCAAAGGGAAAGGGTGAATTTTTCACCGGCTTGAACTGACTGCTTCATGAGTAACTTGCTCAGAGTTGAAATTCCTATTATATATATATGGACTCTAGCATTTACCAAGAGTATTCATGACGACATGCATATAGTGTAGGATGTGATCGTAAGGCAGGACTCTCTCAGCGGAATAAAGAAACACCACCATAAACTGCCCTTCACTACCTTTGAGCCCTACTCATACATTAGTAAAGACGACTACTAGAGTCTCGTCTCGAGATCCACCAAGTCCTGCAGTGCTATGGGATGCAGCAGGAGACTACGCTATACTTTTGATATATAACGCTTCTCTCAGAGCTCAGCTTGCTAAGTTTGTCGAGAGAAAATTTGACTATTTTCAAAGTGCACATCTGGAACTATAGATATTTCAAATATTGTGACTATTTTGAGTGAAAGTTTTGAGAAGGTCTTCTATCATTGCACAGTGCCCTGGTAGGAGTCGTACGGAGCAGGACTGCAGTATATTTATATACTATTTCTACATCTGTTTCCACATGTAAAGCCATGTACATATACAGAATGCATAGCATGAAATAGCATTAGCTCCTGTTATTGCAGCTTGGGAAGGAAAGTAAAAATGTACATGGGGAAGTGCAATGGATTTCTGAGGGCGGATGGCCAAAAGGAAAGAACGGATACTCTGATATATAAGACCAAGAAAAGAAGGGAAGGGAAAAGAAGAAAGTGAGATTTTGAAAGACAAGTTTAATTTAGGAATGGAAAGGGTTCCAAGTAAAATTTGGAGGACGGAGTGAGTCAGCACAAAAGAAAGAGGAGAATGTATTACAATATTCCCACGCGACTTGTACCAACAACATAGACACATACAAGGTGTGTTAAATTCACGAGCTGACGCTGCTACAACTTCTAATACTGCTTCAGCAGTTACTACGACGTTGACTGAGGCTAACACTTTCTCCGAGTCATGTACACCCTACCGTTCCTACACGATGGGCACCTCTCTCTCTCTCTCTCTCTCTCTCTCTTCAGTGTGCATGGTACCGTCAAAATAAAATAAAAAATAGTGTACTCCACTAATGATAAGATGCATATTTGTAACCTCCATGTTGTTGGAGGGAGTCACCGGGAGTGCACAAGAGAGAGAGAGTGCGGAGAGTGAGTGGTAAGGAATAGTTGGAGAAAGTAGAGGAGAATGAAGGAAATAAAGATAGAACTTTTGTGTAGTGTATGCTATTTGAGAGCAATAAAAAACTGCCCATACGTACTGAACACTACTGAAGGACGAAGAAAGAAATATCATGCTTTGAAAACGACCACGTTTCTATTTCTATTTCCTGTTCAGACTCCATGCATAATACATAGATTAAGGTTGGGGAAATTGTCGAGACGAGGATATTGGATTCAAAGAATGGCCTAGGCCAACCAGAACCAAACTATAGTACTAGTAGTAGTTGGAGAATCACCGATTCTTTTACATCTCAACCTTAGCTATTTATTCTTGGGTCTATGACCAGGGCTACGTCCACGGCTGTATGTATATCACATTGGGAAAAACTCTGAGCCATACTGAGCTGGAACCTAACATAAGTTGCACACAGTAGTAGTCTCACACAGAGCTACAGCATCATCTGTAGATAGGAAAATATTTTGATACAAAATACTGGAAGAACGGGAAACTCATAGATATGTGACTGGAAATGCCGGTTTTGGCTTCAATATACGAACAACTACGGATACCGGCAACCATTTCATTCCTACGTGGAACAGCACCCAAATTTATACATTCTATTTCTAACTTTCTATCTTTCTTTAGAGTTTCTGGAGTGTGTGTGTGTGTGTGTGCTTGTCTACCTGTTTGGTCTGGTCTGGTCTGATGGGATCGACTAGTGGAGTAAAGTGTTGGAAAAGAAGCACGAAGTAAAAGCTATAAAACTGAGGGGAGGGAAATGTCCCATATTTTTGCTTCCAATCTACTTTCACCACGCCAAAACTTCTCTACTCGCACTTTTCTTGTCTCTTCGTTCTACTTTTAACTGCTCTGCACCCCATGGATTTCTACTGTTTCTTGGCTTACTTCCTTTCCCTAACTCTGCACAAGCTCTGGGTTGTGGCTTATAGCTTCATATTGAACACTCGCATATCTACTCCACTATTAGTACCCATATCAGTCCCAGTCCCATCATCATCAGCAACAACAACGTGTACGAAAGAGAACACGAAAAACATTACATGATCAAACGTGTAGCAGTAGTCTAGATCGAGAAATTGACGGGAAGTTGGAACACCAACGCTCAGACGACATATAGAAAAGAGAAAACGAAAGAAAAACGAGAACGACGTTGAACTAAACACAAACCTCCAAATGGTCACGTACCTCTAACCCCTACAATCTAAAATAGAAAAGTAACAGTAAAAGGAGTCTTTTCTCCCCGTACATTCATGAGACTTGGTTTTGGATTGATTTGAGATGATAGCCATCGGTAGTACACTGTTAGTTTGTCCTAAGGAAGGTGGTGTAGAAGGTTTTATATTTCTGTTTCCATTTGCATGGAGAAAGGCATTTGTCTATAAGCACACGGTACTCACACACACACACACACACCTACACACACACATATGTATATGCACTGCATTACTCTCTGATCGTTCCTGATTTTCTGATTTTATTACCAGAAGACTTGTCAAGACTTTCTATTTTTTACGGCGATGACTATGACTGTACACTTGGTGCATGGGAGATGAGATGATGATATCAGATCAGATAAGATTAAGAGAGCGAGTGTAGCTCTTGTCTTTCCCTCTTTCTTTCCTGTTTTTTTTCCCTTGACAGTGTCTTGCCTTACTCCAGACAAAGAAGTGCGCGCACTTATTTCTACTTTCTATGTACAGACATACACTCGTTTGTTCCTAGTTGAGTCGTGGGTAAAATACAATTATGTTGATTGTGAATTCAAATTCCAAGTTGAGTCCTAATCCCACTTTTGGATTTGAATTCGAAATTTGAATTCACCATTGAAATTCGGTATGATTGGATTCTTGTATTCAAATTCGAATTGAAAATGAAATGAAACGAAATGTGGAAAGAGAGTGGGAAAATTTGAACATTGTTCGATTTTCAATTTTTTTTTTGTGAACTCATTTTGTTTCTTCTGTACTTTGTCACTATTGTCTTTACATTCTTATTTTACGTCATTTCATTGTCACACACAAATTCAAAGTGTATAGAGTAGTAAAGAATCCTAGTTTCCCTTCTTTGTGTTTTATTATTATTATAATAATATAAAGATTCGGTTTTGTCCCTTGATAAACTTCACTGCAGGTTTCATACTGTATATTTCGTGATAGCGGAAATGAGAAAACAAGAAGAATAAGAAATATTGTAACTTTTTTTTTTTCAGTCAAAGAGAAAATTGAATGTAATTCAAATTGTAAAAAGCGCTTAAGCTCTCTTTCTCTTTAAATCTATAACAATTATTTCCCTTGTTCACATACCCACACTACGCCGTGTATAATGTATGTATAGTGTATGTAAAATAATTGATAGAGAACCGAGACAAACGGACTGAAGGGGCTCTTGTTCGGGAAAAAAGCAGTTTTTTTTTCTCATCTTTAGCATGAGGGTGCATATCTGAAGTATAGTCTAAATACCAGGAATATACTAAAAACTAGAATAAAACATTTTCGTCGGATTCCAAATTCAAATGCTACACACCATACTGTATAATGTTGCCTTAGCCCTGGTGACTTTGGAAAGGTTCATGCTTCCCTTGATCTTATTTTGCAATCGGTTTTTCTCAATGGCAGTTATTCGACACTTTAATTTTCTGCCTCATTTTTCTCAAGTAATTCCATTCTCTTTGACTCTCACGTTTTTTTTTCTTTATGGAATTTAGTGAAGATGGAAAGGGAGAGAGAGGAACTGTAAGAGTGAAAGTCACAAGCGTCACCATTAAATGACTTTTTTTTGGCATCCACTTAAAACAGCATATTATCAAGAACAAGAAAAGGGGGAAGACAGGGGAAAGAATGGAGAAGAAATTGGTCTCAGGATATGAAGAGGAAGAAGAAATAAAAGAGAAACTTGAGAGGAGCAACTTGAGAGAAATTATTTATCTATAGATTGACGATGAGAGACCGATTCTCTCTCTCTCTTTCTCTGTCTCTCTTCCTCTTGCCCTAGTCCAACGAATAACGAACAACTCACTGTTTTTTTTATTTTATATTTACACACATATATTCTCAAAATAACGGAGACATCGGGTCCTGACTACGACTCCTCACTACCGACTGAATAGATAGAATCGAGCGTTGAACTGACTCTGTAGGTTAGAATTAATGAATTTCATTTGTGTTGTTTTTTTTTGTGTGTGCTCTTTTGCACTTTCCCATCCTTTTCATTGTTTTATTTATGTTGATTCCCAAGAGATTCATGTTGTTCTGCTTCTCTTCCCATTCCGCGATCTACACTGTTGACTGTACATTGTAGACTGTAGACTGTAGAGTGAATGGGAGACACATACAGGCTGAGTTGAAGTGAGTCTTTGAGTCGCTGAGCCAGAAGAGAAAGAAGATACACAAGTTTCTTTTATTGTTCCATGGTGCTCTGTAGGAAATCTAAGTGTATACACGTATAATGGTCATAATGGGGAAGAATAATGATTTTAATCATTGCAAAATATCTAATCATGTTAATGAAGCGATCGTTTTACTTGTTAGTTTCTAGCTTTCTATTTTGTTTGTCTATTGTTTTTGATTTCTCCCTCGTAACTTTCACGTTTCATTGTCATAACTTTATGTACTTACGTACTTCCTCCGGATACAGTGCAGCGGTGTGTTACAGCATTCATTGTATTATTATCTATTCTGACGAATTTTCCTTTACATATTAAAAATCAATCTTTAAGATTATGTATATCTATTGGGAGATGCGTATGATCATGTATGTTGCGTGTGAAGCACTGCTTGTCATGGGAATTTTTATGCTTGACATAAAAGTTTGAAAGTAACTCAGTCTGTGTATCCTCCTTGTTAAGTAAAACAAATTCGCGTAGTATTGTGTGTATTATTATTTTAATAATAACGTTAGATTTTGAATATTTCCGAGAAAGCAGGTATAAGGATTAATGCAATGGAATTTGAGTGGTAGCTCCATGGAAGAATCTGTGGGGAAAATTACGTATGTAATGACATGCAGTGTTATGACATGACTGGCTTATGGCAGCTGGATGCTTTTCACTTAAGCTGTGTGTTTAGTTGTAGCTATGGATGTGAGGGAGTATAGTGAAAAGGTACTTGGTTGCGCAAATTGTTCGGATTTAGATTTCAAAGGCTAGACTTGTGTACCTGCCGCCGGTCTGCTGGCCAGTTTAAATGTGTATGTTTGGACTGGGGTGTACAATGATGTGGGACTCACCGTACCAGGAGCTCCTACGATGCTTCTAGTTTGACGCGGTTAAGTATTCTTAACATGCGTACTCGAACATGGTAACTTGTGAAATATTTGCATTGCAGCATAAAATCCGAGCGTGTATACAATACTTGCATGAATCACCCTTCTCCATGATCTGGGGATATAAGCAAAGGGATTTTGGTGCATTGTGGAAGGTCTTAAAAAGAGGAAATTAAATCGACGAGTAGACTCGTCGGGAGCCATTTTAGGAGACCAAGCAGAGCCATAACCATGGCAGGGCAAGCGTGAGTTAAGAGCGTGCAAAGGCTCTATTATTAGAAGAAATTTAAAATACTGAGAAGAAAGTGTGGCTCGTGGAAGGTATATTGCACCTGCGTATGGAGTATATACACTGAGTGGAATTTAATTTATATGCAGTTTGGCCGCTACGCTATTGTATATACATATAGATGGGTAGGTGATGAATGATCCTATGATTAATGCTGAGTTCAATTTAAATTTAAAGCTTAATATTTAATGGGTTTGGGTATCAGGATTTACAGATACGTACTCGACGACTTCCTTACATGCAGGACATGGCATGACATGGTTTGGTAGTGGTGAAAGGTTTAGCCGGTGAGGAGACGGCTGGCTCTTGGTACTGGCTTTTATACTGGAACTGGTTGTTCGTTTCAAAGAAATATCTGTGGAAAAAAAGAAAGTATTATAGAGTGACTTTTGCTTGTTGTTGAGCTGGGCGTTGGGTTAGTTTCTTAGACGGAGATATAGTTTATGATGGTCGTTGATAAAAGCATCATAAGACGTGAGATTTATAACATGGTGAAAGTAGTCAAGTTGAGTATAAAATGGTTAGTTTAGTAAATATAATAATATAATAATGGTTGATGGTTTCTGGTTGATAGTGCGCTCTTACATTATGTACTCCAATCTTCGCCCTCGCTCTCACTCGAACGGCTCTTAGCTTTTTCTTTTTCCTTTCCCTTTGCTTTTCCTATATAACTGGAGATACTTTAACTTTTACAGCAGCTTTCCCTCTTTGAATTTCTCTGTATTTTTTGTGAAAAATAACCAAAGGCTCATTTAGCTTCCCTATAGTCATATATCTCATACTCAGATGAAGGAACGAGAGGCATTTTATACCTAGTATACATCATTAAATTACATATGAAGCAGCTCAACTTACTTTTCGTCAGACTAGAATCTTTTCACATGTAAATTGATTTGGGTGCAGCTTTCTCCACTTTGAAATTTTGTACACTATGCTTCAGAATATTGGAATATATATTTAGTATTACAGTTTCCTTCCGAGGGTTTCAAATATATACTGCGGAGTACAAAAAAAATATTTTATTATTGACTCGATTCTATCCTTTGAACCACCCTGCCCTCATCATTCCATCGCTATATACCATCAAGGGAAATGAGGAAAAAAGGAAGGAAGGGAAATCTTCAGTTGGAGGAGAATTCTCAAAGTGTTATAAGTTTTTAAAGAGGAAGAATATTTTTCAGAATTTTCCTCATGAAATTTTGTCACACATTAGATGTCTACCTACATTATGAACAAATATTTATGTCAACACCGGATGAGGGTCCAAACGTACAAATGTGATTTTCTCCATCATCAAATTGAACGATATGTTCCTTTCCACTCCTGAATTTTAGTACCTTTTACTTTCTTTTGCGTTCCACTGAATTATTGTTTGTGTAGAATTACTTGCTCCACTTGGTGTCTTTTTTTGCTTTTTGAGAAACGAAGAGGAAAACATGAGGGCATATGATATGATGGTATAGGGAAAATAGATACTGAATGCGACAAAGACGTGGAATGCAAAGCTATGTACAATAAAAAAAGACGGAGGCACAAAGTGGGTTTCGTTCACATCCGTTGTAAATGTCACGGTAGTTTTGAGTATTGGTATTGGCTCGTTGGTGTATTTGTGTAAGGGGTGATGTTGCTTTCTTTTTCGGGGTAGTCCTTGAGCGTGCGAGAGTTTGTGATGCAGGTTTGGTTGTTATCATTGACATTTGCCGTTTTCCCTTCTCTGAATGACATTGTGTGTCACATATGGATTTGAGATTTTCAGATTTTTTCAATTTAACTTGAAGGTGAGATGGCCGCTCTCGGTCGTCGGTTAGTATTATTTTTTTCTCCCTTCCTCCACTTTTTCTCCCTCTGTTATTTTACTCTCTTTTTTCGTGTGTGCTGCTTTCTTTCCCTTTCATGTGTAGACATAAACATATCCTAGCCACGTTAAGGTTCTTTACTACCTTCTCACATATTTCAGATTCAGATGATATTGACAATCGAGTGGTAAAATAGAAAGTGATTCTTTCTGGAATTCTTCTGCTGGAACTGGAAATCCGTTAGCGGCAAGCTGCCACTGAGACTCTGCTACTGCTCATTCTAATCGTAAGTCTGATGCTGAGAGTGAAGCTGTCGGCTAGGAAATACTGAAATAGTGGAAAAGTAGGAGAGACGGAATAAATCAGACGTATACTTGAAAACTTGAATACATACAATTTTATACATGTGTTTGCAAAAAAAAAACGAATTGTATCTATGCTCTGCATTGGAGGTTTATATGTTATGATGTGTTGGTTTGCTTTCTCTTATGATTTTCCATTACCCTGTACTGTCGACGTCGACGCTCATAATACTATTTGTAACATCCCAAGGAATTTGGCGTTGCATTTCGTGTCTTTTGGAATTCCTCCCATGGTACTTGTATGGTACGGAAAAGTGTAGAATTGGAAGTAAGGCAGTGCAATGTATTGTACTGGGAGAGATGATAATACTAATACCATCCTATACAATTGATACAATGTAATACGAGCTCACACTCAATGCAAACCATATCGTCCTCATCGCTCGTGATTTCATCTGTGAAAGGGAATTGAGAATATACTTTCACTCCTGTACCACAGATCATAGGCTATGGGAACATGGGGATCTCTATATACTGTTTACTTACGCATATGTAAGAAACACAATGTTATGTTGATATGGCATGATCCGACCCTGCACAATATGATAAGGTACGATAGGCTATAGGCTCATATCTATGCATGTCTGGCGGTACTTTCTCTCAATGTTTCTCTGAATATGCTACACTTGAACTGAACGGAATGCTGTAGAGTGTCCGGGAAAAAATCGGCTTGCAAAATAAAATGGAGTCTTCTCAACGGGTGCTGGGATTATTCTGGGGAAACATTCCATTTGACAAGAAGAACCCTACCACCGGCAATACAAAGCAATGCTCCCTGGTTTTTGTCTATTATTATATGCGAGAGACATTTCCTTGGCACTTGGCTTTCACTTGTGTCTCTGTGTAGTCAGTCATACCATTTCACAATGTGATTCTTTTTCCCCCTCTATTTCCTTAGGTAGTTTTTTCCTAGAGTTTTCGTGCCTGTCCTTAGTTAGGATATGGGGTTTTGAGTTGGATAGGTTTTGGTGAGTGTGGAATAGGTGGGCATGACTTTCTCCTGCTTTCCCCTGCCATGAGAAAGCCGTATTCGTCTTATCTATCAGCTGAAACTTTGTGGCATTTAGATATGCGTGTAATACTTACCACATCAGAGTACTTTGGATGTAGCTACTCTGTACTTGTCCTGGAGAGATGATTCTTGCCAACTTTCTCTATTTGATGTTGAGATGTTTCGTCTACACTTATTTTATTTCTTTTTTTAGCCACAATGCAAGTATTTTCTCTTTTAGTTTTTTTGTGTTCTTCATCATGATTGCTATATTTTTGTTAGATTCTTCGTCTGGATGTATTTGTGGATTTGTAAACGCTTCGTTTCCAAACAGTCTCCAAGTCCAAGTATCTCTTGAGCGAGTAAAAAAACTTGCGATTAGTTGCTCTTGTTATGTTGAAGGTACAAGAAGCTATTGACTATGGCTCATGTATTTAGATCTAACCCTTTTTTTCCTTTTCACAGAATTCTATATTCCAGCTGGCTGAGTGAAATCACTAGTAAATCTCAAAGTTTTGGGTCCATGTGAAAAGATGAGAGCGGAGAGGGTAGGAAGAAACTGTTGGACGGAGACGAAATGTTCCATGTTAATACTCATGTGAATGATGCAGTACTTTCTTCAGCTAGGAAATCAGTAGCAAAAGAAGACTAAGATTAGTGTAAGGGAAAGGGAAAGCATGGCAAGGTAGAAAAAGGGAAAGTAGGGAAGTTTCCATTGTTATTTCACAGAAACTATTCTGTAAAATCCACATCCACTCAATAGTTTTTTGGGTTTTTCTCTTTGGTTTTTCCTTTTCTCCTCGCTCTTGTCCTGCTGCCTCTATTTCCTTCTAGTTTTTCTCTCCCCAACTTCCTACTTCGTACTTATGGATGAAAGCAAAGTAGAAGTAGTAGTAGGAGAGGGAAAGTAGGAAAGAAAGTGAAGTAGACATGTCTGTAAAATAAAGTGCATTTGTTGTTGTCCTTCTTCTAAACAACTCGGAGAAAGACAGCAGACCGCCGCGGCGTAGGAGCTGACGGACACAGCGGAGAAAGCAGGGGACTGATTCATACATTCTAGGCAACTATGCTGTTGATACTTTGATACTTTTCCCTTTCACTTTTTTCTCTTGTTCACCAAACACAGGATTTTTTCGGATCTGAAACCCAACTCTGAAGCCGAGAGTCCAAGAACATGCAAGTCCATCCCAAAAGCTCAGGCCGAGTAACTTTGTTGTCAGAAAACGTTTTACATCCTTTGCTTACCTAATGCGTATAAAATTTGCTCTAATATGTACGTTTATGTATGACTATAATGATTTATACTCGCTCTCGTCATGTACTCACCACGTACGCTCCTCCAATAGTAACAGTGTAATAAGCATTCTAATGATTAGAAAAGAAAAAGGAGAAGCTCGTGAAGAAACTACAAACGTGCGGCACATAACAGTACTCTGTGTCTATATGTATATCCATATGTACGTCTGTAAAACTTGCCCTGGTTGTTTGTTGCTACTCCTGTAGTTGTTGTTGTTGCTGTCGCAAGATTATTTGTTTGTGCCGTCTGGCTTTCTCTTGGCGTGAGTGGAGTACACTCGTCCCGGCCCTCGTCTTGTGTAGAGTTTCTTGTTTAGTTGGGGTCTTGTGTGGTGCATTGAGGATTCTAGATGGAAGAGTAAGTAGTAGGTACTCCGATTACGATCCTTGGATACCTCATGCATTACAACATGAAGAAGATGGGAGGAAGAAAAAACTATAGATTCTTCGTCTTCTCGCTCTTCTCAGTTGTGTCTTGTATCATGAGTATCAGGGCTAATTCACTGAATGGGATCTAGACGCTAATGCAAAAATATCGTATCAAAAACCAGCCTATTTACTCGTCTCAAAGTGCCAAAAATAAAGCCAATTTTCCGCGGATCTCCAGTTACACATGGCTTTTCTTTTATACATATATTTTTCTACTTTGGATTAGAGTTTTTTCAGAGCAACTCTCCGTCTTTTTTTCCCCATTCCGCCCTCCCTCTGTCTCTATCTTTCTCTTTTTTTCCTGTTCAGTCTCTGTTGGTAGGTACGTAGCTCTGGTACTTTGTATGGAAACTTGAAGTCCCTGTTCAAAAAATACTTATTGTTCAGATAGTACTAGCCTACCTAGAGACCTAGACTCTAGACAGTGCAGGACATAGGACATGCGTATGTATGTCTAGTCCCCATGCATTTTTCGTAGGTGCCCATGTATGCACGCTCCGGAGCACGACTAACTAAGATTAAGAGAAATGATACTGTGATGAAGGGGGAAATTTTATAGAGATTGGAATTCTTCCTGTAGTGCGTGGATTATTGTATACTCCAACCTTTCAGTCTAGTTCATATAGACGGGACTATACATGGAATGTGGTAGATCACAGAGGGATAAGATTTGTTCGATAGATAGAAAGTGGAGAGAGATGGATGCTGCTACTTTTCCTCCCTTTACAAGGTTATGTGTTTATTGTATAATTTGAGCCATTTGAGGTTGGTTTGAGTGTGCGTGTATAGTACATATATGTGTGAGGGAAGGACTTTGCTCATCTACATCCTTTTCAGACTACATACAACTACAAAGTCACAAGATATCCGCTCAAGTATCTTGATTCTGAGTTTGGTGCAGAGCTACATATGTATGCACTCACTATTCCCCTGGGCATTACTAGTCCAATTTCCCATCCCGTTTGTGAATGTGGAACGTAAACGTAGGATGTAGAATGTGGACCTAGACAAACGATGTAGACGAAGAAAAAAAGGAGCTATTGAGCACTGCCTGTCCAATCCTTAACCATTTTGAACTAGAAAGTATAATTTCGGCCGTGGTTACTTCCGAGTGGCGAAGAAAAGAGGTTGTGAGAGAGATAGAGAGAGAGAGACGGAGAAAGTAGACGTATTTTTATATTTATGATACTCTACAGTTATACAGAGCCGTGCAACATAGAAATAGGAATAGACAGGAGTATGTATGAAATTGTCCTGGGGTTGTAGGTTTTAAATGTGCACATAACATATAAATAGACCTACTCTGGGCTCTGGGAAAGTATTAAATGCTAAGGGAAGTAAGAAGCGTGAGTATGGAGATAAGTAGCTTGCTTGAGATGTCTATATTTCCTTTATTTTGGTATTTGCTCATTGTACTTTGGAGCGTATGGCGTCTCGCGTTTGGGGAATGGGGGTCTCTGTCCCAGGCCGGATGTTGACCAGAAAACAGGAGGACTATTAGGAGAGTTCATGTACATACAGGATGAGACCCAGACCACGAGTGAAAATACATGCTTATCTGAATAAGGGGTTCCGAAGAATAAAGTTCAGGGAAGCGAGAAAGAGCCATTTGAAAAAAATATCAGAGCGAGAGAGATGTGTCCGAGAGTGTCCAGTGGAAGAATGTCCATGAGTTGTGATATTAAAGCGGATATGTTCTATAGTGTGTCTACAAACTCCCGGCCCGAGTTCCTCCGCACTTCCAGTTCCAGCTCCAGTTCCTGCTGGAGAGCTGGACTATCTACGAAATACGACTCCAAATTCCCTTTATTATAGTTTCTATTAATTCAGCCACGACAGCTATCCCTCTCCCCCTTCTT